>PVKC010024005.1:0-17053 GCA_004027635.1 Crocidura indochinensis | reverse complement strand
AAAAAAAAAAAAGAATAAAGCACACAAGCTAACCCCTGGCAGAAACTGAAAGACAATATTCTCCACTGATTTACGAAGAGTGTAAATCTTTTTTTCTTACCACATTTTCTTTAAGTTTTCCACAAATCTCAGACTGGGCAAACTATGGGGCATGATGGGGACTGTGAAGAAGTGGCGCTGTATGTTGAGAAAACACTTGTATTTAGTTCCAGTCAATCATTGCCCTGTGGCCAGAACCATTCATTCTTCCGGAGAAGCCAGGCATGCAAGTTTTATGCAATTGTTGCCTCTACGTTAGGGGAAATTGGCTCATGCTAATTAACCTCTCAAGATCTGTTTTATTTCTAGTTAGTCTTGTTAATTTGCCATGCCACCCAGCACTATCTCTAGCACTTCCACCAGGAATACAGTACAGTACAGTTCTGTGCAGCAAACATTTACTGAGCACTAAGTGAGGGCCAAACAGTGGGTTGCTGTAATAGTGAAAAAGCCTTCCTTGATTCACAGGCTCCACAGTACCAGGACACAGTACACTGTGCTTTGTGATATGTAGAAATGGAAGGGAAGGGAGTCGAGAAAGCTACATTTAGTACCAGTGGTGTAGTAATTAGAGAAGAGTATGGAGTGGCGCTGAACCCCCAGAACGGACCAGGTGACATAAGGTGGAAGGAACATGTAGGAGGCACTAGAGTATAGCATCCTAGATCATTGGGCCCAAGGGCTAGTACAGGATTCAGGTATTTTATCCTTCCCTGACACCATGAATGACCCTCTGAGTACTACTAAGTCTGGACCCCAATCTGACCAGAAGTGGCTGGAAGTGAAGGGAGAGAACAAGGATCAAATTATAGAAGATAATCTAGCTGATGATGTGAAGGATGCAAATCTTTGGATTATCAAGACAATAAAGTTAATAAGTGGATAAACTTGTTCATTGAACAAATTATCCCCAGTAGTTTGCACTAGGGATATAAGTATCTAAAATAGCAGGATCTTTCTTCTTATGGGGTTCCCTTTTACCAGGTTAGATAAAAGAAAATATAAATAAGCCAAGATAGAATTCATCAGTCTTGCTGAGGCAGAAAAAAACCCAAATGTTGGGAAGGAATAATTAGAAGCTGAAAGCAGGGAACAGTTAGGTAGCTATTCTAGAAGGAAGATTTCATGTGAACCTGACCATTCAGCTGCCCAAATTCTCCAATAATACCATTCTTCTGGAATGCTGAGGGGACTAGTGCATTGCTTTGTAAACTGGAGACGCAGGTTTACAAAGCATGGTCCCCAAAGCACCACCAGGAGCAAATGCTTAAGCTCCACACCAGAAGTAGCCTCCTGCTGTGTCGCACACCACCCAAAAGAAAAGCAGCATTCTGAGTTCTTTGCTTATTAATTTAATTAACATCAGTTTACAATACTGTAAATATTCTTATGTTTTAAGGTTATCACAGTCCAGGTTCTTAATCTACTGTACATATAATTTTGAAGTCATCTTTTTTTTCACTATTTTGCAATACTATTATAGATATTTTCTGTGACAACCACAGCCCTGAACATTTGTTATCTGTGTTATGATCCATCCATAATATTTTCCCTTTCCTCTGTTACACAGTTACAAATGTTCATGCTTAGAAATATACGCATTCTTGGGGCCAGAGAGATAGCATGGAGGTAAGGCGTTTGCCTTTCATACAGAAGGTCATCAGTTCGAGTCCCGGCGTCCCATATGGTCCCCCGTACCTGCCAGGAGCAATTTCTGAGCATGGAGTCAGGAATAACCCCTGAGCATTGCCGGGTGTGACCCCAAAAACCACAATATATATATATATATATATATATATATATATATATATATATATATATATATATATGCATTCTTTGCACACAGTTTTCCTTAGCACAGCATTCCTAAAGTGAGAAAAGCTATGACAGAAAATATGATTGCTCTCAGAACTTTTGCTGTACATTGCCAAATTGTTTTCCAAAAAGGGCAAAAGGTCTCAGTATGTAACTCAGTAATAGACTACCTGCACCTACATGGTGTAAGAACCTAGGTTCAAACCTCAGAACCAGAAACAAAAAATAGCAAAGGAGATAGAGATAAGGAGAGTCTCTATGAGAGAGTACACAAACCAAACAAAAAACATAAACTCCTACTCTGTGAGTCCTACGGTACTTTATTCAATACTCTGGCTACAGTGTATAGATAACAATAAGAAAACCCAGTCATGGAATGAGTGACAGACTTCCAAGCCCAGATTTACAATTCAGTAGTTACGACTGAAATTATTCCTGTACTCTAAAAAATAGAAATTTTTCCATCAATGGGCCCTGAGTGATGGCACAGAGGGAGGGCATTTGCCTTGCATGCAGCGACCCAGGACAGGTCTGAGTTCCATCCCAGGCATTTTATGATCCCCAAGACTGCCAGGAGTGATTTCTGAGCAGAGAGCCAAGAGTAACTCCTGAGCGTTGCTGGGTGTGACCAAAAACAAAAACAAAAAAAGAGATTTTCCCATCAAGAAACATCACTAGGAGCTGGGAGAGATAGCATAGCAATAGGGTGTTTTCCTTGCATGCAGCCAAAACGGGAGGGACCTGGTTCTATTCCTGGCATCCCATATGGTCCTCCAGTCTGCAGGGGTGATTTCTGGTGCAGAGCCAGGAGTAACCCCTGAGAGTCACTGGGTGTGGCCCAGAAACCAATCAATCAATCAAGCAATCAATAAAAATTAAAAGAAAAAAAAAGGAAAAGAAAAGAAACCCTATTATACAAAGCCAAACTGGATTTGATTCCCAACATCTCATATAGTCCCCTGAGCAATGCCAGGAGTGATCCCTGAGCATAGAGTAAGCCCTAAGTACCACCAAGTAGGGTTTAAAACCCCAAACACACACACACACACACACACACACACACACACACACACACACACATTCAATGAAAAGAGAAAGAAGGAAAAAGAAACATCACTGGTTTTGTTACATTAATCTTTGGTTAAACAAAACAAACAAACAAACAAAAATGTAAGTGAATAAATTGGACCAAGATAGTCAGCTAAGCACAGTTCCAGCCCTCTCCAACTTCCTAGAAAAGACTTAAAGAATATTTAATTTCTTATGTTCTATACCCACTTACATGTGTGTTTATTTATCCTATTTGATCCTTGCCCTGCTCCCTGGACCAAGGCCATAGTAAATGAATATAGGAAGGTCATGTTTTATTTGGCTTTGTTAACGTAGATTATCAAATAGTTTGTAGCTTTTTAAAAGGTTTGTAGCAACCCTGCATCCAGCACATCTATTGTTGCCAGTTTTCAACAGTTTATGACTCTGTCCAATTTTCGTAATTCTCATTTTAAACCTTTACATGACTAAAATGGCTTTTAGGGTGCTACATGATCAGTGATTATTGATGTGACAGTGCAATTATTGTGATAAGACAAAACACAAATAGAGCAAACTTAATATTACATGCTCTCTCTGTCTCTGTTTCTGTCTCTGTCTTTCAGTCTGTCTCTCTCTCCCCCTCCTTTCCCTTAGACTGCATTTCCTGAGATGCAACAGTTTGGAAATTAGGCCAATTAATGACCCCACCATGGCCTCTTAAATGTTCAAATAAAAAAACTAGTCCCATGTCTCTGGCTTTAAATCAAAAGCTAGAAATGATTAACCTCCCTGAGAAAGGCTTGTGGAAAGAGGAAATGGACTGAAAACTGAGCCTCTTGCTCACAACTGTTTGTTAGTCAAGTTGTGAACTCAAAAGAAATGTTTCGAAGGGAAGAAAATGAAAGTGTTACTCCAGTGAGCGTGCCAGTGATAAGAAAATGAAACAATCTCACGGCTGACGTGGAGAAAGCTTTAATGGTCTGGACAGACGATCAAACCAGTCACAAGAAACCCTTAAGACAGTCTAATTCAGAGCAAATTCTATGAAGACTGAAAAAACAGTAAAGTTGCAGAAGAAAAGTTGGAAGCTAGCAGGGTTTGATTTGGTAAGGCAGTAGGTGCCACAGGGGAAGCTATAGCACGTTCTGCAGAAGATTTATGTGGGATCCTTGATGAGGGAGGGACTCCAGTGAATGATCTTTTTTAAAACTTTACTTACTGATTAATTGATTGATTAGTTTTTTTTGGGTTTTTTGTTTTTGTTTTTTGGGGGTTTTTTGTTTTGTTTTTGTTTTGTTTTTTTTGTTTGTTTTTTGTTTTGTTTTGTTTTGTTTTGTTTTTTGATGTTGGGGCCACACCCGGCGGTGCTCAGGAGTTACTCCTGGCTATCTGCTCAGAAATAGCTCCTGGCAGGCACGGGGACCATATGGGACACCGGGATTCGAACCAATCACCTTTGGTCCTGGAACGGCTGCTTGCAAGGCAATGCTGCTCTGCTATCTCTCTGGGCCCTGATTAACTAGTTTTGAGGCCACACCAAGTGGCCCTTAGGGGTGATTCCTGGCTCTGCACTCAGAAATCGCCCCTGGCTGACTGGGGGACCATTTGGGATGCTGGGAATCAAATGCAGGCTGTGCTTTTGCTCCTGCCCCTGAACAGTCTTTAAATATAGATGAAACAACTTTTGTTTTTGTTTTTGAGTCACACCCGGCAGCGCCCAGGAGCTTACTGCTGGCTCTACACTCTGAAATCGCCTCTGGCAGGCAGGGGGAACCATATAGGATGCCGGGATTTGAACCACCATCTTTCTGCATGCAAGGCAAACACCTTACCTCCATGCTATCTCTCCGGCCCTAGATGAAACGACTTCTATTGGAAGAAGATGTCATCCAGGACTTCCATAGTTAGAAATAATTCCGTTCCTAGTTTCAAAAGACAAAGAGACTCTTTTGTTAGAGACTCATGCATTCAGTGACCAGAGGTTGAAACCAATTCAAAAAGTCCAGGCCTTGTCCTGAGTATAGGCAGGGGGTAGAGGAGGAGGGAGATGGGGGGGCATTGGTGGTGGAAAGATTGCACTGATGAAGGGGAGGTGTTCTTTTTATGACTGAACCCCAATTACAAACATGTTTGTAATCATGGTGCTTATATAAAAATATTATTTTTAAAAATAAAGTTCAGGCCCTTAGAATTATATCAAACCTATTCTGTGTTTTATAAATAGAACAGCAAAAGCATGAATGATATCACACTTGTTTACAGCATGGTATGCTAAATATTTTAAGCCACAACTCAGAAAAGTGTCCTTCAGGATATGACACATGACATATGATTGCTCATTGACAATGCACCGATCATCCAGGATCTCAGATGGAGAGTAGAAAGAAATGAATGTTGTGCTGCAGCTACTTCCCATCTGCAGCTCAGGCACCAAATAATCATTTGACTTTCAAGGCTTATTATTTTAAAAAATACATTTCAGGGGCTGGATATTTATTTCATAGAGTGTGTAAAGCATCTTGCAATGGTCAGTTCCAGGTTTAATTCCTAGTACCCCATATGGTCCCTGAATACTTCCAGAAGTGATTTCTGGGTGCATAGCTAGGAGTAAGTCCTAGTTACACACTACCAGGTGTGTAACCCTTCCCATAGCATAAATACATTTTCATAAGACTCAATCTGCCCCCCAAATAGTGAATCCTCAGATGGATCTTGCAAAGTAAAAGGGAACAAAACTCTGAAACCAATTTATTATTCTAGATACAAATAAAACAGTTCAAATATATATATATACATATTTATATATATAGTCATATATAATATATATATTACCGCTGTGGTAAGGCTTTTGGACAATAAAGAATGGAACCCCAGTTAGAATCCTGGAATCCTATATGGTCCCCCTAGTCTGTTAGGAGTGACTTCTGAATGCAGAGCCAGGAGTAACCCTGAGTGCTGCCAGGTGTGACCCCAAAACCAAAAAAAAAAAAAAAAAAAAATTAAAACAGTTGTGATTCAGGAAAGGAATTTGGAAGAAGTGGATTCCAACCATCATGCATGGCTATGTGGGGTTCAAGATTTCAGTAGATGAAGTAATTGTAGATGTGTGGAAATATTAAAATAAGCAGAATTAAAAATGAAGTTAAAGGGGCTCAGAGAGATAGCACAGCGGTGTTTGCCTTGCAAGCAGCCGATCCAGAACCTAAGGTGATTGGTTCAAATCCCGGAGCCCCATATGGTCCCCCGTGCCTGCCAGGAGCGATTTCTGAGTAGATAGCCAGGAGTAACCCCTGAGCACCACCGGGTGTGGCCCCAAAACCAAAAAAAAAAAAAATGAAGTTAAAGATGATTTTAAAAAAGACCCATAATAATTTTTGAATTTAGTCATCATGAAATTACAAAGTTATTTATGATTGGGCTTCATGCATACAATATTTCAACATCAATCCCTTCACCAGTATCCACTTCCCTCTGCCAATGCCTCCCCACCCCCTATTTGCTTCCCGAGAAACAATCTGCTACTATGAGAGAGCTTTTACTTTTCTTTGTTCACTTTTGCGCTGTGGTTTACTGTACTGTTGCTGATAACACTTTACCACAGCTCCACATCTTCTCTTCCTGGTTGAGCTCGTCCCTCCACATAGTCATTGCTTCCTCCTTCTCCTGTCCTCCAGCCCCGTCAGGTGGCATGTTTCCTGCTGAATACCAAGTTCTCATGTTATTTTCACTGTCTTTGGGCATTTGTTAATCCATCATTATAGTTCTTTACACCCCAAATTTGAGAGAGATTATTCTGTGTCTGTCTTTCCCTCTGACTAGCTTCACTTAGCATGATACTCTCCAGGTACCTCACTTTAGCAGCATATTGCATAGTTTTGCATATGGCCAAGTAATATTCCTTTGTGTAGATGTACCATAGTCTCTTTATCCAGTCATCTATTTTTGAACACTTGGATTGCTTTCAGATTTGGACTATTGTGAATAGTGCTTCTAGAAACAGAGGGGACTGTGTCTTTTCTTCATTTGAGATAGGGGGGGCAATTAAGGTACATTTCAAGTACATTTCAAGCTTTAAATTAAATGGAAGCTTAATTCTTAGATTTTTTTTTTAGTAATGTCCATATTGTTTGCCAAAAAAACATTGGGTTAGCAGTGAATGAGAGTTCCTTTCTTCTCACCTCTATGCCATGTTCTTGGTCTGTTTGATGTGTGCCAGTATCTGTAGTGTGAGATGTTATCTTATTATTGTTTTGATTAGCATCTCCCTGAAATGAGTGATGCAGAGCATTTTTGTGTGCCTTCTGGTAATTTATATTTCTTTTTTTGAGGACCTTTCTGTTCATCTCTTCTCTCCATTTTTTATGGCATTGGGTGGGTTTTCTACCAAAGTCTTTCTACCAAAGTCTTATGTATCTTTAACCCCTTATCAGATAATTAGTAGATAATTTCTCCAAATCCATCTGTCTTTGTATCCTGTATTCAAGGTACAGCAGCTTCTTAATTTAATGTAGTTGTTTATCTTTGCTTCCACTTGCCAAGTTTGTGGTCCATGAAGATAGGTGCCTTCAACTTCACTGTCATAAAAAGTTGTGCTTATGTTTTTCTCTATGCACCTTAAGGATTTAAGTCTGATATCAAGGCCTTTACTCTATTTTGATTTACTTTTGTGCATGGTGTTAGAAAGAGAGTTGAGTTCATTTTTTTACATGTAACTGACCAGTTTTCCCAGCACCACTTGTTGAAGACACTTTCCTTGTTCCAATTCATATTTTTGTTCCTTTATCAAAGATTAACTGATCATATACCTAAGGGTCTGTTTCTGAATATTTAGTTCTATTCCATTGATTGGAGGATCTGTCTATATTCCAGTACCATGCTGTTTTAATTACTACCAATTTGTAGCACAGTTTGAAGTTGGAGACAGTTCTTCCCACCTTCTTTTCCCCAAGGATTGCTTTAGTTATTCAGGGTGGGAGGAGATCATTGTTCTTTATGAATTTCAGGAGCATTTGATCTATGAAATATATTTGAAAAATGCCACAGATATCCTTATAGGGACTGTATTGAATCTGTACAATCCTTGAGGACTATTGCCATTTTAATTATGTTAATCCTCCCAACCCGTAACCAGGGCATGTGTTTCCATTTCTTTGTGTTCTCTTGACGTGGCATTATATAGTTTTCTTTGTATAGATCATCTATCACTTTAGTTAAGCTGATTCTGAGGTACAAATGTGAATTGTTTTGTTTTTTAAAAATCTCTCTTCTCTCTCTCATTATATGTATCTAGGAAAGATATGAATTTCTGTGTTGTACTCTTGTAACCTGCCACCTCACCATTTTTTCTTAGAACTTTTTAGTAGAGCCATCCAGAAATAGTGTGATAGCTTGACTTCTTTTCTTCTCTGAATGCCCTTATAGCTTTTTTTTTTTTTTGGCCTGATTTCTATGGCAAGTATTTCCAGTACTGTATTGAATAGAATACACAGGCAATCATGCTTGATGCCTGACAGAAGGAAGGCTTTCAGTTTTTCTCTATTGAGTATAATGTTTGCTGTGGGCTTGTGATAAATGACTTTTACTGTGTTGAGAAAAGTTCCTTTGCTTTCCATTTTGTTCAGGGTTTTTATCATGAATGGCTGAATCTTGTCAAATGTTTTATCTGTATATATTGATATGATCACATGATTTTATTTTTTCTTTTATTAATATGTGGTGTCACATTGATTGGCTGGTATATATTAAACCATCCTAGCACCCCTAGGATGAATCCCACTTGGTCCAAGTTTATAACTTTTTGATAAGGTCGTAGATTCAATTTGCTAGTATTTGGTTGAGAGTCTTTGTATCTGTGCTGATCAGTAATATCAAACTGCAACTCTTTTTCTGTGGTGTCTGTCTGGCTTTTGGTATTAGGGTAATTGCTGTTTGCTTCATAGAAACTGAGAGTGTTTCTGTTTCCTCAATTTCCTGGAAGAATCTAAAAAGGATTGGCAGTAGTTCTTCTTTAAAGGTTTTTAAGAATTCACTAGTTAATCCATCTGGTTAATGTTTATTTTGTTTATAGGTAGACTTTTTTGTTTGTTTTTGGGTCACCCCTGGTGGTGCACAGGGGTTACTCCTGGATCTTCACTCAGAAATTGCTCTTGGCAGGCACAGGGGACCATATGGGATGCCGGGATTCGAACCACCATTCACCCTGGATCAGCCGCATGCAAGGCAAATGCCCTACCACTGTGCTATCTCTCTGGCCCCATCTGTAGACTTTGATTACCATTTTGATTTCTTCAAAGGTGATATGTCTGTTCAAGTATTTCATATTTTCTTGGTTCACCATTGGGAGGTTATAGAAGTCCAAGAATTTACTTCTACTAGGTTCTCTCATTTCATGGCATGAAGATACTCAAGGTAAATTCTGATGACCCTTTGAATTCCTGTGGTATCTGTTGTGACATCTCCCCTTCTCTTCTGATTTGGTCTATTAGACTTCTCTCACTTTCTTTGTGAGTTTTGCTAATGGTTTATTGATCTTGTTTATTTTATCCAAAAACCAGCTCTTGGTTTCATTGATCTTTTGGATTGGAGGGGATTCAAAATCATTCATTTCTGCCCTAAGTTTTATTATTTCCTTTCTCTGCTTGCTTTTTTCTCCTTTTGTTGGTTATTTTCCAGTTTCTTAAGTTGTGCAGTCAAGTTGTTTATGTGGGCCCTTTTTTCTTTCCTGATGAATACTCGGATAACTATGACTTTCCCTTTTAACCTCACTTTTGCTGTCTCCTACAAGTTTTGGTAGATATTGTCCTCATTCTCATTTGTTTATTTAGATTGTTTTTAGCTTGTCTCCTTTAGGCTTTTATGGTATGGATACATGTGCTCTCTAGTTCTGAGAACTTCTTAGCAATGATATTTTGGCTATTTTTTATTGTCTTCTTGGTCCCTTTGGACCCCAATAATTCTTACGTTGTTCCTTGAGAAATCATCCCAAAATTCTCTTGTTATTGATTCTGACACTTCTTTAATCTGTTGTTTTCTGCAAATCTCTTGGAGCTCATTAATTCTGTCAACAGAAGCAGTTACTCTGCTTGCTGGTGAGGCCATCATTACCTACCAAGTTTTTTGGTTCTAACATTTCTGTTTGTAGTTTTCTCACTTCTGTTTTCATATCTTGTTTTTAATTGGTGGTCTGTTCTTTCTTTGAGATTATTAAGGATGCTACGTATTTTCACTCCAGAGAGATTATAGAGGTGGCTATTCCTGATTGAGTCTTCATGATTACAATCTTTGCCCACTACCCATGCTAGGGTTCTGCACTGATTTACCATGGAGTGTATCTTTTTCATTTCTAAGTGGCCCTCTCATTGATAGGGAGGTGTCTAGGGGAGAACTCTTGAAGGTTCTTTCAGCTGTGCTAGGAGCCACCATTTCAGAATTATGGTGCTGATTTCTGGTCTTTGGGTAGAACCTGGAACTGGCTTAGCAGGCCAGTTTCTTTCCCACTGTTGGGGAAGTGTGTGGCCTGAGCATGTGCTTAAGCAACCTTTTTCAACAGTAGTGCTGACTTCTAACCCATAATAAAATTTTAATTGCTTTAATGAATAAACAAAGTAAGATTTGTTTGTTTATTTGTTGTTTTGTTGTGGGTTTTGTTTTGTTTTTGTTTTCTGTTTATTTGGCTGTCTTGGGATTATTTGGGTTTTTGCTTTGTTTTGTTCTGAGAGAACCCCTGGAGGTGCTCAATGACTATTCCTGATGCTATGCATACTGTTACTCCCAGTGCTGCTTGGTTTTGGTGTCAGGTATGAACCCAGGTTTAATCCTTGGTATCCCATATTGTTGGTTCACAATTTACAACTTGGTCTCACCCAAAACAAATATCATTCCTGATTTCTTTGTATCTGTTTGTTTGCTTGGTTTCTCCCAGAAGAGAGATTTTCCTATTTAACATCTTGTTTTGCATAACTCAAGTATAACTGGGCAAGACTGACTTATGTTAGGCCTCTTCCCCATCCAGGAGTGGTCTGGGTATTAAATAAAAACTAAATTTCTTCCTCACCCAATGAGGCAGAAAGCTACCTGACCACATATGATTCACCCTCTCAGCCTGGATTGAATTATTTCCTTCTGTAACCCCTGCTTCAGACCTGTTTCCCTCGGTAGGATACGGAGTGTGAAGCCTTGACATATATAGTCCCCCAAACCCAGTAATGATCTCTGAGCACAGAGTCAGGTGTAAGCCCTGAGGATCACTGAATGTGGCCCCCAAACAAAACTAAATTAAAACATAAAAAGTTACCACCTCAGGAGCCTGAACAATAATACAGTGACTAGGTAGGCCCTGCACACAACTGACTCAGATTTGGTCCTGCCATCCTCATATGGTCCCCCAAATCATCCAGAAGTAATTTCTGAGTGCAGATCCAGGAATAGCCCCTGATCATTGCCAATGGTGACTCAAAAAAACAAAAACAGAAAAAAAATTCTGCCCCAGCAGTACCACTACCCTATTCCATTGGCAGCCATCAAAGTCAAAGCAGAACATCCATTTCACTTTAAGCCATAAAGTATTTTTTTTTGGTCCACAGCCAGGGGTGCTCAGGGGTTACTCCTGGCACTGCACTGTGTTGTTCCTAGTGGTGCTCAGGGACCATACAGGATGTTGGGGATCAAACACAGGTAGCCACGTAATGCAAGGTAAACACCCAATCTTCTGTGCTATTACTCTGGTCCCAAAAGAGCTGATATTTTTGTTGTTGTTTCTGTATTTTGGACTGCACTCAATGGCACCCAGGGGTCATTCCTGGCTCAGCACTCAGGAGGCATGCCTGGCAGGCTCAGGGAACTATACAGAATGCTGAGAATGGAATGCAGCTTGGCCACAACATACAAAGCAAACATCCTACCAACTGATGTTTGGGCTCTTGCTCCCTAAAGTATTTTTAACTAAAGAATAGACATATTTTTACACAGTTAGTAGATAACAGTATAGACTAATCACAACATTGGTTGCCATCACAGTGTTTATTTTTATAATACAAGCTCACTTCCTCAAATGCATTATTATGTCATGAATGCCCTCAAAGTAACATTAACCATCTAACACAATTCAGTGGACACTTCACCCTTTGTTCCTGCCCTGTCTAACTTTTTGTTGATGTTGCTGATTTTGTTTTGGGAGCCCACCCTGTAGTGTTCAAAGCTTATTCAAAAGACTACATGTGGTATCATGGATTGAACCAAGACTGACCATGTGTAAGGCAAGCATTATAACCACTGTACAGTTTATCAAGTCCTGCCCTTCTGGTAGCCTCAGTTTTGCTGTCAGAACTCAAAGTTAAACATGATATTTATTTTATTATGCTGTTTATTTCAGGACTTACTGCTGGCTCTGTGCTCAGGGATCATTTCTGGTAGGACTCTGGGGACCATAAGCAGTGCTTAGAATTAATCCTGGGTCAGCCATATGCAAGCCATTGTATTGTCTCCTCAGCCTTAAACATGCTTTTATAAAACTAGGAAACCAACAAATTTTCTCCTTTCATCCACTGTGACACCTTGCTCACCACAGTCTGGAATTGAACCTGCAGTCTTTTCAAGGTATACTTTAAGGCATATGGTATTCACAGAGAGCCATCTCAATTGAGAACACAGTCTTCAGCTCCGCTCTGAGATGAAGGTCTGTGAGGACTGGTTTGTTAGGAACTACCAGGGAAAAGGGTTTGGGGAGTGGAGAAGCAAGAATAGGGAGGGAGAAGGTCATTGCAATTGTCTCTCAGAAAGTAACTGACTCAGAACTGCCACTGTGGAGATACTTCAGTCACAGAGAGAGGTGAACAACACTGATTGATGAATCTAAAAAATTTAAATCTGTTCCCATCAATACATGAACTGTCACAGAGACATTAATTCCTGGCACTGTGTGGAAGGATAGAGTGTGGTCCAGCAAGCTGAGACCTGGCCAGTGACAAACACAGATGCCGACTGCTGAGAGGAAAGCCTCTGGGATCTTGTTGAGAAGAGAATGGGAAAAAGATTTTTAGGGCAGGTGGATGGAACCCTGCCAGCTCCAGCTTCAAACTCACAATAGTAATCACCATGAAAACTAACCCCAGGAAAGAAGACATCACATTTCACAAATGA
Organism: Crocidura indochinensis; assembly: GCA_004027635.1. NCBI lineage: Eukaryota > Metazoa > Chordata > Mammalia > Eulipotyphla > Soricidae > Crocidura > Crocidura indochinensis. The sequence goes on along the minus strand of PVKC010024005.1, from coordinate 4,030 downwards.
AAGAACAAACATTGAGAAAGTGAAGTTAATTGGAAAAGGCAGAAGATGACTCTAGAATAAGTTTAACCAGTCTCCCCATGGACCTAGAAGCAGATATTACATCTGTTGCATCAAATGGAGGTCTGAAAATTAAGTTTAAAGTCATGGACTAAATTGCAGACTGGGCACAGTGGAAGAACTCATTCTGAGATTGAAACAAATTCACTGAATAGAATGAAAAAGATGTTAATGAAAGAACATGGAAAGTCATTCAGAAGTTCCCGTATCCAGCTACTAACATCTTATAACTAGAGGGAAATGAGGATGGCCAAAATACTTACACATGAAGTATTTCAACATGGGGAAAATATTTAAAATATAATAGAAGAAAATACTTATAAGTATTTAAATGCATGGGTCCTCATAACTACAAAGGAACAAAGAGGGACCTGAGAGCAAGTCCAAGGGTTAAGGCATTTTCCTTGCATTGGGCCGATTCCAATACCTAGAAGTAACTATGGTTCCCTTAGTATTACCCAGGAGTGACTCCTGCTTGAACCTCTCTTTGTGATACTTTCACAATTCTGCTGCTGTGTGGCTGGATATCACGTTTAGCATCAGGATCATAGGCTTCAGAGCTGCCAGGATCACTCTTGGCACATCTGAACTCATGACTGAGTGCCTACAAGCAGGTACTTACAAACATCTGCACTATTCCTGTGGGCCCATAAAATAGAATGCTAAGTAGGGGCAGAGTGATGGTTTACCTTGCATACAGCTGACCTGGCTTCAATGCCTAGCATCCATAGTAATTTCAGAGCACAGAGCCAGGAGTGACCCCTGAGAGCCTCCAGTGTAGCCCATTAAAATTAAAACTAAAAGAAAAGTGAGAAAAACAAGTATTAATCAGGATTCTCATTTATATGAAATTTGGATTGTCTCAAAAAAAAGCGTTGATATTGAAACAAATGTATTATGATCGGTTATGTCAACAATGTGATACATTTTCTTTAAATAAATACTATAATTTAAAAAAGGGGGAAGTGTAGACCAGCAATTGCAAATGGAAAACTGCTATAGTGTCGTCACTATATTTGACATTTGACATTCCCTGCAAATTGGTTGCCACACAGAGAAGTCTACTGTGGTCAGGTCACAATGGCTCAGTTTGTGTGGAGTCATGAAATTAGGGTCTGAAGAAAGCCCTTTGTCACCTGAACCTTGAAAGAACATTTTTTTTTTTTGGTTTTTGGGTCACGCCCAGTAGTGCTCAGGGGTTACTCCTGGCTCCATGCTCAGAAATTGCTCCTGGCAGGCACGGGGGACCATATGGGGCACCAGGATTCGAACCGATGACCTTTTGCATGAAAGGCAAACACCTTACCTCCATGCCATCTCCCGGGCCCCGAAAGAATATTTTTTTTAAATAATTTTTTGTTTTGTTTTGTTTTTCTTGGGTGAGACACACCTGGTGATGCTCAGAGGTCACTCCTGGCTATGCGCTCAGAAATTGCTACTGGCTTGGGGGACCATATGGGAGACTGGGGATCGAACCGAGGTCCCTCCTAGGTCAGCCGCGTGCCAGGCAAAAATCGTACCGCTGTGCTATTGCTCAAGCTCCAAAAGAACATTCTTGATTCATAGTTGGCATATATTTGAATTGGCTCCCCCAAACCACAAGTTGTCTTATTTGTAAAACTTTGGTTGATTCAATGAATTTGTGTGATTTGCCCTTCTGATCTTTCTATCAAGATGCTTAAATAATTCCACAGAAAACTGCCAGAAGCTTTCAAGCCACCAGCATTGACTAGGAAGTGAAATTGAATAACAAATGAGCTCTCAGTCTTTGGGGAAAATTCTTTTTGAAAAGACAGAAAAAAAAGGACCCAGCTGCTTTTAAAAGACCCTCTTATTTCTAACACCTCTTAGAAATTTCAAACTATTTGCTTTCCTCGATTGACTCCATCCTTTTTCCCAGGGTAGGAGGATGTCTTTGTTTCAGAAGTCCTGTCCACCAGTTAAGACGATGCCTTTGTTTTTTTTGTTTCCAGATCAAGATTTTGTGCAGTATCTGTCTCCTGAGGGATTAGAGATGGTTAATTATTTTCTGTGAAAGCGGGAGCCCATAGCACTGCAGCTTGTCAGGTTCACTAAAAATAGAGGCTCTGGGTTATTTTTAAAAACCCTCATTGAGGGATCATGACCGTGAGTCACATTTATCTCCGGAGGTTGCCTGCTGAAGGCAAACCACAGGGCTCTGTGGAGGTTTTAATCCCCACCTGAAACATTGCCACCTCTGCAGAACAAACAGTCGTCACATTTCCCAGAAGGAAATGGAGAAGAATTTGAGCACATGGAAGTTTAAGACCCAGGGAAATTGATGTTCTTTATCCCATGAATGAACATTCAGACCTGAGCACCGAAGCTCCTAGCTTATGAATGCTTGTCGGTCACTGAGCAGCTATCTAGCTCGTTCTACTTATTGTTAGCTTGATTTCCCCACCCCCTTCCCTAGGAATAACCAAAATATAATGAAGAAATATTCGCTGAGGAGGAGTTCCAAGGCATGGAAGGTATCAGTCTTCTCTGAGACATCAATTTCACTTGCTTACAGAGCATTAAAAAGAAATTTTAAGTGATAAATGCATTAATCTACAGCTACTTATGATTAGGCTGTTCTGGCTCAAATGGAATACATTATCTGTGAGACATCTTTCAGACTCCCAAGGCACTTAAAAATAATGAAAACATATAAAATAATATCTAAGTAATTAAAGTAATGGCAAATAAAAACTTAGCATTATATAGAACTGCCTATTGGAGTAATAGATCTCTTTTTATAAGCCCTTTGTGATGTCGCTATTAATTTTTAAGTAACAAAATATTGCTCTTGAACCAAAAATGGGATATTAACTAACACAGGCACTATTAATTGCGTCTCAAGTACAATGAGCCAAATTCCAGTTTATAAAAAGAAAGCTTTGAAGCTATCTAATGAGATCTATACACCATGCACACTTCTAAATCTTTTAGCAGGGAAGTGTTTCCCCATCTCAAAGTTAGAACTATGTCCTGAGACTCTGGCTCTTGGAGTTAGTTATATGGAAGCATCTGGAAGCCAACCCCTGCTGGCCTTCTCATCTTGCCCTTAGCTTGACCCCTTCCTGTAGACTCGGGCACTTATGCTCCCATCCCCTTTCAGTGCATGGGTTTGCTGGGCCACTAGCAGGACATCCATTACAAGGTTGTCCCTTTCTTATACAAGCTATTATGCCTGCAGCTAAGCTTGTTCTCTTGGTTTCCGCCTGCCATCACAATATCCCTGGTTCATTTGTTCCATGAAATTGACCTGACACCATAGAGTTCCAGTGGATTCTATTCTATAATGAACCTGCTTATGATCTCTATACTCACCACTCCTTCCCAGAACTAGGATGTGGCTCTTAGGGTGATAGATTTAAGGTGGCATGTACTCTTGGGTTCTGGTAAATGCAGGGTTAGTATCTGACAACTGGGAGTGTAAGTGCCTCTTTAAATCTCACTGGCTTGAGTCAAGACTTATTCATAGACCACCTTGTCCAACTTCACCCCTCTCCATTGCAAACAAGAGGCATCAGGCAAAGAGGAAAATGAAGTTGGAGATTTCTTATAAGTGGATGCAGATAATACGAGTTGAGTTCTCGTTTTCCTCAACTTTCCACACTACCAGTTCTTTGTAAAGACTTTTGTATTTTGTGAAAACTGTATTCCTGCGACAGGAAGAATGGATAGATATGTTAGATAGATAGATAGATAGATAGATAGATAGATAGATAGATAGATAGATAGATAGATAGATAGATAGATAGAATAGATATGTTCCTTTATGTTTCACACAATAAAATGTTGCTTGCCCACACTTTTATAAATTCATTAGAAGGAACATTCCTACTATATATAAACCATGGCATATTTTTGACGGTATCAACAATAGTCTATTGGATACAAAGATTGGCACAGAGGAGACATACCAGCTCCAGCTTCTAGGGCCACTCCAAGGGCCAGGTAGCTG
>PVKC010024004.1:0-17056 GCA_004027635.1 Crocidura indochinensis | reverse complement strand
TTTGTGGCAACCCCACTGTTGGTCTGTGGAAGTCACGTGATCAGAGGTGAGTAGGAAATGCCCAAAAAGGGTGGAGCCAGTGGAACCCAGCTGCTCTGCTTCACTCCATGGCCACGTAAATTCTCTAGCCAATGAGCACTTAGCACAACACACAGAAAATATCATACTACAGATTCAACAATGGGGAAACAACTCAGGACAAAGTGTGCATAGAGAATGAAGATAGCCTCTCTGATGACCATAAAAGTGCCAATCACCTACTTAGATTCTCAGATAAAGAGTTTAGGTAAGAAATATAAAGGATGTTCATAGAACTCAAAGAAAGCATAGATAGAGTTGAATTGGCCACAAATAAAATCAAGAGGATCTGAAGATAGAAATCAGAAAACTCCAAACTGAAAAAAAACAACTAAAAAACTCAGTAGAAGAAATGAAAACCTCAATGGAAAGTCTCTCCAACAGAATAACAGCAGTTGATAAAGAATCAGTAATCTGGCAGATAAGATATTTAACAACTCCATACACACACAAATGGGAAAAACCTTAAAAGAAATGATCAAATGGAAAAATTCCTCAAATAATGTTAATAGATGAAAATATAAGTCAGTGATAAACATAACAGAAAAAAACATAAGAATAATTGAGGTCCTAGAAACCCAGGAAGGAAATACCCAGGAAGAATCAAAAGTCAAAGACTCATTGCAGAGAAACTCCCAGATCTAAAGATGGCATGCAACCAAATTCAGCATGCCTGAAGAATACCAGCTAAAAGAGACCTGAAGAAAAGCACCACAAGACACGTCCTAGTCAAAATGATGAGTCCCACAGATAGGGTTAGAATACTGAAAGCAGCAAGATCAAAATGGGAAATTATGTACAAAGATTTATCTCAGATCTGTCAAAAGAAACCTCACCATCAGAAGGCAGTGGTGGGACATAATGACAATGAAATAATGAAATAAATGAATAAAATGATCAATAAAATGAATACTTTGCTTAGACTATAGTACTAAGCCAGATTTACTTTCAGGTTTGAAGGAAGTATAAATAGCTTCATGAATAAACAACAGCTCAGAAACTTTATAGATTCAAAACCAACTTTAAAAGACAAAATGAGTGTTTATTTTAAGACAAGATAGACCATCATACACACAAGATGACACTAAATCTCATTATAATGATTTCCCTCAATGTCAATGGACTCCAGTTAAGAGACACAGAGTGGCAAAATGGATCAAAAGGCAGAATCCAACATTCTGCTACATACAAGAAACACATCTGAATAGTCAGAACAAATGTAGACTTAAAATCAAAGGTTGGAGGACAATCAAAAACAAACAACATTTTTAAAATGCTGGAATGGTCATATTAATATGACATATTATCAAACTTAGAAGAGATATGAGACAATGATGGACATTTTATAATAATCAAGGGATATATACTACAGGAAGAAATTACACTCCTAAACATAAATACACCCAACGAGGAACCAGCAAATTATTTAATACAATTGTTGACACATCTGAAAAAAGACATCAATAATAATACAATAATAGAGGGAGACCTCAAGACCACTTTGTCACCTCCTGATAGGTTAACCAGGCTGAAACCCAACAAGCATATACTAGCTTTGAAAAGAGAAATGGAAAAAAGTAGACTAGTAATTATAGATAGAGCACTCCATCCCCAGAACCCTGGATACACTTTCTTCTTCAATATACTTGGGTCATTCTTCAGGGTAGACTACATGCTGGCCAATAAAACATGCCTGCATAAAATCAAGGGGATAGAAATTGTACAAACTACCTTCTCAGTTCACAATGTGTTGAAATTTAAAATAAACTACAAAGGGATACAGAAGAAAATCTTTAACACCTGGAAAATAAACCTCTCACTACTGTACAACCAGTGTGTCAGAGATTAAATCATCAGGGAAATCATAAGATCCCTGAAAACAAATGCAAATGTAGACACAAATTATCAGAATTTGTGAGACATAGCCAAGGCCACACTAAGAGGAAAATTTAAATTTTTCAAGCACACATCAGGAAGGAAGATGGGCCTACATAAACAGCTTAATTAAACAGCTTATAAAATTAGAAAATGATCAATAAAAGAAACCAAAAATAGCTAGTCAGGAGGAAATTACAAAAATTACAGCATAAATTAATGAAGTGGTAATCCAAAAAGCAATCTGAAAAATCAACAGAAACAAAAGTTGGTTCTTTGAAAAAATAAACAAAATTGATAAACCGCTAGCAAAACTCTCAAAAAAGAGAAACCTAATAAACAGAAATGAGAGAAAAATGGAGAGATCACTACCGATAATATAAAGATTCAAAGTGCAATTAGAGACTGCCTTTAGAAACTCTATGCCATGAAACATGAGAACCTGGAAGGAATGGATAAATTCTTGGACTCTTAATATCTTCCACTGTTGAATCAGGATAATCTAGCATATATGAACAGGCTACTTCCTAATGAAGATATTAAAGTGGCAATCAAAATTCTTTCCAAAAACAAAAGCCCAGGCCCAAATAGATTGACTAATGAATTCTTTCAAACCTTTCAAAAGGAATTGCTACCAATCCTTTTCAGGTTCTTTCATGAAATTGAAGAAATAGCAACACTCCTAAATAGTTTTTTTTTGGTTTTTTGTTTTGTTTTGTTTTTGTTTGTTTGTTTGCTTGTTTTGGTTTTTGGGTCACACCCGGCAGCACTCAGGGCTTACTCCTGGCTCTACACTCAGAAATCGCTCCTGGCAGGCTCAGGGGACCAGATGAAATGCCGGATTCTAACCACCATCCTTCTGCATGCAAGGCAAATGCCTTACCTTTGTGCTATCTCTCCAGCCCCACTCCCAAATAGTTTTTTATGAAGCTAACATCACTCTGATACTAAAACCAGAGATGCTGAAAAAAAACACAAAAAACACACAAAAAACCCCAAAACAAACAAACAAACAAAAAACTACAGACCAATATCGCTGATGAACAAAATTGCAAAGAGCCTCAACAAAATTCTGGCAAATAGTATCCACACCTTATCAAGAAGGTCATACACCATGACTAAATAGGCTTCATTACAAGAAATCAAAGATGATTTATTAACACACCTAAATCAATCAACATAATATACCATATTAACAAAAGGAAATAAATAAAATCCATATGATTATATCATTACGCTATGAAGGTAAGAAAAACTTTCAACTGTAATTCAGCTGTGATTATATATCCCAGAATGCTGGATTAATGGTTCCACCTTAATCAATATTCATACTCCACCCTAAGGTGTGATCTGGTGATGTAATTTTTTTTTTGGATTATTCCCAACTTTGTATTTCCCTTACACTCTAGGGTGTGGCCTGGTCCTTATCAATAAAAGTAGGGGTCTGAGGAAGGCCAGCACTCATTCTTTGGTATTCCTTCACTAAGCTGCTTTTCTTCTTAGGAGTACAAGGTTTGTGTGGTGGAATTCTTGTGATTGAGTGCTGTTTTCTGAACCTATTCTTGTACCTTTTCACACTGTTCAAATATTTCCTGTGTCAATATTTGTTTCCAGATCACTTCTCACTAGATCCTTGTTTTGGAGCCTGGGGCTCTGCTTGCAGATGAGGCCTGACTTGGTCCTGAAACTGTAACAGGGAATCAAAGAGGGACTCTGCTGATGACTAATGAGATGGGTTTATTTTTGTTGCTTCTCAGGTGGCTTTCAACATTCTGGCTTTTTAAGCTTACAACTCTTTGGTTCAAGGTGATGTCATTTGCTTGGGCTTTCGGTGAAGGACCTAGGCTTCTCCTCATGCTCATTGTATTAGTATGGCTTTCCTTATTTTTAATCTTATATTGTATAATGAGAAACAAGATTCAGGCTGAATTCTCTAGGCTTGCATTAAAATTTGCTGAGGCATGAGCTGAGTTTTCTAGCCTTAATTTAATAATTTTTGTATTATTTCTAATAATTTGAAAGGTCAATAAAGCCAAATATTAGAAAGGCATTTTCTGTTATCACATATAGGCAAGCCCAAAACCCTGAGGTTAGTATTCTGCTGTTTTGAAATGGCAAAATCATAGAGTGGATCTCAAGGATTCTCACCCTCCACCTTCTCACCTCCACCATAGCCCCTTAGACAGTGTGAAATGTACCCTCCTTCCTACCAAGGGATATTCATTAGGGGAATTATTAATACCACAGTATCAAAAATGAATTTACCTCATCTGGAAAAAAATCAAAATTTAAACTATGAGGGTTTTAATATTGATTACCTCAATAGATTTAAGAAAACATGCTCAGAGAATGGTCCTCTTTCTTCATTTTTTGTTGAGTATCTTGGTACCTGGAGTGATAGAGGGTGTTGGATCCAACAGAAATTTAACACTTTAGCAAAGATTATTTAAGTGAATCTCAATATTCACAATGGAAGATGTGTTTTGTAGGAAATTCTAAGAATAAAATTAATACTATAGATCATCCAGAAATAGAGTTGCAGGAGTCACATTATCTTATGAAATGCTAATAAGGAAACAATAGTACACAGAAAAATATGCAGGAAAAACTATCCTGTGCTATTTTAAGGCTTATCAGGGAGCTTGCATTGATGGTTTGAGAAAAGGTTGATGCAGATACTGAGTTCAAGTTTATCATAAAAAGATTATTCAGGGAGCTATGGAGAAATATGCATAATTTGTGGGGAAATTAGCAGTGATTGAAAGGCAGGCTAGAAATATGAAAATTCAAAATATCTCAACAAAAGTCTTAGACTTTGACAATGCAATGAATATTGTTAGGTTATTTTACATCCAATTAGAGAGAGTGAAAATGTCATGGGATTTCTACTTGTAGCTTGTAGAATTGCTGGGACTTACATTTATCCTCCTTCACCCCCACCACTGCACCTCTAACAACATATTTCTGTTCAGAGGCAAACTCCTGGAAATCAGATCAATGCTTTTTCCCAAAGAAACCATCTAGTCATTAATCAAGGTGTGGCAAATGTCACTGGGCAAAGCCTATCTCGTAAGGTCAGATCATGTGCTTTTAGTGTGGAAATATGGGGCATTTATGAAAACCTCTTTTTGTACTCATTAAGGACCTGCCCCCTCAAGACCAAGGGTTAAGCAACCTTTCTCAGGAAACTGGGTCTTTTAAATTCAGGGAACCTTTCATCGATGTTCCAGCTTCCCAGCCCAGACCAAGAGAACTATAGAGTTTAAGATAATTAAAGTCTGCTACTTCAGGAAGTTGTAGTTTAAATATTCCCTGCCTGAAGGACTTGATTATCCTTCCATCTCAATGTCCTTTTAAGATTTAGGTCTGGCATAACAGGGCCACTCCCTCAAGGGACTGTGGGGATGGTTTTAGAAAGAAGCAGTTTAACACTCAAATGAATAGTAATTCACCTGGGGATTACAGATTCTGACCACAAAGGGGAAACAATAGTTTCAGTACCCACAGCCTGAACCTATAAGAAAGTTAAAAATTAGCTCAAATTTTATTACTTCCTTATGTTGTGCCTGGAAAATCAGAACACATCAGAGAAGGAGGCTTTTGGAAGTACTAATCCTGAGACTTTTACATTTATAACTTTTACTGCTAAGCTTAAAGAGAAAAATCCAATGCTAACTCTTGAAATTTAGGGCAGAAAATTTGAAGGTATGTTTGATTCAGAGCAGAAGTCTGTGGTTTCTTTAAAAGATTGGCCCTAAAATTGAGCCTTACAAAAATTCTGAATTTAAGTGCATAGGAACAGAATAACAATTGGTGGTTTTTATGCTTATGTAGCTCCAGGTTTTTTGAACCTATGGGAACTTGATTTGCATAAGCAATGGGGAGCCGAATATCACATCTCTCCCCAAAACACCCCTAAGTATGTTAATTCAGAGAATTTGCTTTTTAAATTGGGGCCACTGGGTTAAAGTGCCAGAATACATTCCCATTGAATGGAAATTCAGTGCTCCAATTTGGATTCTCCAGTGGCTCACCCACAACACAAAATTAGAAACTGTTAAAGTTAGTCAATGAACAGTTGAAGGTAGGAAACATTGAGACCTCTTTATCTAATTAGAATTCTCCTGACTTGTAACTGATTTAAGGTCTGTAAATTCTCACATGGTTTTGATGGGCAAGATGCAGAATAGTTTACCTTCATTATTAGCCATTCCAAGAGACTGGTCATTTTAACTACTGGCTTAAAGGGCTTTTATTTTTACAATATTTCTATACATCCAGAAGACAGAATATTATTTTCTTTTTCAGTTCTGTATCTAATAACAGGACCCCAGCTGCCTGGGCCTTTCAAATGGGTTTACTTACACACAAGCAACCTTGCTAGTCTGTGCCCTATTTTAGAATTGATTTCTTCTCATATCATCCAAGCAAGGCTTGTAACAATTTGAAACAATATTCTTGTTAGGTTTTGATTCGGAAATAATAGTGCTGCAGTTTCCAAAAGCAAATAGAATGTATCTCAGTGAGTCCCTTCAATAAGCACGCTTTGGTTTTTCAGGAGAAATTTCCTTTCTTATCCTGCCTAAAAGACTTTGAATAAAAGAACACATGTAGTTGGAGACAATCCCCAAGGGTTACAGACTAATGAATTATAGTAAATGGATATTTTACAGTTGACTTTTCCAGGAAAACTCTATCTTTATGTGGTAGATACATATTCTCATCTTATATGGGGAGTTCCAATGACTTCAGAATGAGATAAAACAGTTTGCACCTTCATATTTCAGTGTTTTTTCTGTTATGGAAATTCCCTGATTCATAAGACCAGGACTATACCAGTTAAATTTTTCATTCATTTTGTAAGGAATAGTAAATTAAATATATCACTGGCATCCTATATAATCCTCAAGATAAGCCTTGAAAGATCTCACAGAATTCTCAAAACTCCACTATTAAATATAGATAAAGAGGCATGCCACCCATGGACATGTTATCCTTTAACATTATTATTTTATCCTTTTTACATTATGTTCGCTAAATTTCTCAAATTTACCCCAAAGAAGGTCCCATACAGCTGCAGAAAAACTCCTTAAAGAAGATGTTCAGGTAAAAAAATTAATTCACCTATTTGGGTAAAAGTGGATAATGAATAAATTGCTACTAAGTTTGTTATTTGATGAAAAAGATATGCTTATGTTTCTAAAAATGGCAACCCTGCCAAGAAACTTTGGGTCCCACTATGCTTTGTCAGAAGCTCAAATGCATGATGTATGTATAAAGGTTCCCTCAGAACCAACACAAATTACTCAAAAGGGTGAGAGCAGGAAGCAAACTGTGACCTCAACATGTAATGGGGATAATAAGATAACACCACACTATAGGTTAGAGACTATTAGGACTAGAAAAGACCAATTCTATAATCTTGAAACTGTAAATGAGGGAACTGGCCCTGCTCTCACTGGACTTTATAATTTAGAAAATACTTAATACATTAACTCAGTGCTACAATACCTGTATAATATTCCCAGTTTTAAGAATTACTTTTACTAGAACCATTATAAGAAGGACTTTAACAAGTCAAGTCTATTGGGACATAAAGGCAAGGTGGCAGAAGAGTTTGATAAGATTATAAAAGCTTCATGGGAAGGACAGCACAGGTATATCAACTCAAAAGACTTTTTTTTTCTCCCCAGATTCACAATACAGACCCGGCAAGGGTCTGGGTTGAGGTGTATATGGGGTGCATTTACTGTACCTCCTCATTCTATACAGTCAGTGTAAGGAACACAGCCTGTGATAAGAATTGGGAGGCCTTATTTTTTTTTCCTTTTCTTTTTTTGATTTTTTTCTTTAATTTCTTTCTTAAACACCCCCTTCACTAATGCAACTTTCCCGCCACCAGTGCCCCAAAACTCCCTCCCTCCCAACTCACATCCACCTGTACTCCATACAGCCTTTTCAGTTCCCTCATTCTGAGGAATGTTACAAAAATGACTTATATTTTCCTTAAAACCCATAGATGAGTGAGATTATTCTGCATCTATCTCTCTCCCTCTGACTTATTTCACTCAGCATAATAGATTCCATGTATATCCATGTATATGAAAATTTCATGACTTCATCTCTCCTGACAGCTGCATAATATTCCATTGTGTATATGTACCACAGTTTCTTTAGCCACTCGTCTGTTGAAGGGCATCTTGGTTGTTTCCAGAGCCTGGCTATTATGAATAGTGCTGCAATAAATATAGGTTTACACACACTTTTTAACTATCATCCAGCCAATAACTCAGCTTTACTGCTTTTCCACTAATCTCTGCAGAGACAAATAACCACCCCAAACTCAGGTATGCTAATTTGGGATCTGAGATCTCCTCAGAGTTTTGGAATCAGGGCTGACCACCACCTTCTACCCTCTGCCTTTGTACTTCAAGAAGTACCAGCAGCTACACCAGCAATCCATATCTACTACCATATCAGCTCATTGGCCCAGCTCCATAAATCCTTGAAATTTGGAACTGCACAGCTGCATAGGTAGCCTCATCACGTCACCATATATTACAATATTGTAATATGTAGGAATGCACCAAATCATAAGAGATTATCATAGATGTCACCTAAGGTCAACAAACAAAATCAACAAAAGAATGCTCAACAAGTAACAAACAGCTTAGTAAGCCTTTAAACAATGGCATGACCACATTGTGAATCTGCTAATTTTCACAAATTTTCTTTTATTGAAGTGTTTTCCAGTGATTTCATGACGATGTCATTGTAGCCAGCTACATTAATATTAACTAAACTATTCATATATGGCAAATGCCATATAGGAGGGAGGGTGGGAACCTAGGAAAATGGTGGAGAAAATGCTAAATGTGGTGATGGATTGGTATTGGAGCATTGAATGCAAAAAATAAATGTATTATGAGGAACTTTGTAAATCACAATGTTCAAAATAAATATATTAAAATTGTTGATCAATAATAAGTTGACCATATAAACTTTCTAAAAAGTTCTATCTCCATTTTTAGAGATATTTAAATTTTTTAATTTATTTGTGAATCATTATGAGAAAATCGAATGCCAAAATAATTAAGTTGCCCTTATATTAAAAAAGAAATGAAGAAGCATTTGGAAAAATACATTTGAGCATAGAAATTATCAAAAATAGGGGCCCGGGAGATAGCATGGAGGTAAGGCGTTTGCCTTTCATGCAAAAGGTCATCGGTTCGAATCCCGGTGCCCCATATGGTCCCCCATGCCTGCCAGGAGCAATTTCTGAGCATGGAGTCAGGAGCAACCCCTGAGCACTGCCGGGTGTGACACAAAAACCAAAAAAAAAAGAAAAGAAAAAAAGAAATTATCAAAAATTAGTGGAACAAGAACCATAGAAATAGTACAGTATGTAAGACACTTGCTTTAGGCACTACTAACCAATTTGAATCCTGCCACCTAGTATGGTCCTACAACTATCACTGGGGTGACTCCCAAATTAAATTCCCAAAGTTAACCCGGATCACTGCCATGTGTGGCACCAAAAGTCGTAGAATCATCAATCACATCATGATGAGTTATCCTGTTTTTGAAGGGAATGAAAAATCACAATGAACAAGAGGACAGACCCTCTCTTTTGATATAAAATTATCAGCACTGAAATATCATGTTCATTCTCACTGTGGAGAAACTATAGTAGTAAATCAGAAGAAAGCAAGGGTATCAGTAAGATAAATCAAGAGTCAGAGACATGGGACCAGAGTGGTGGTACAAGTGATAAGGTGCTTGCCTTGCATGCACTAACCTAGGAGGAACCACTGTTCAATTCTCCAGCATCCTATATGGGCCCCAAGCCAGGAGCCATTTCTGAGCTTGAGTAACCCTGAACGTGTGTGGCCCAAAAACAAACAAACAAAACAACAACAACAGCAAACAAAAAAAGAGAGACAATGACATGAAAAAATCTAATGACCTATTTGTGACTTTTAGGTCCAGTCATGCCTGAAGTTTTCCATGCTTTATAGAACACATATTCATGAAATCCAGAAAGTATTCTCATCTGCTCTAAGAAATTTGAGTTTGATCTCCACCACTTGCTCTAAAAAAGAATAGAAAAATACAAATACGAGGAGAAATAATGATGCTACATATTAGCATCAAGTGGTCTTGTAGTTAGTTACTGCCCATGCATTTTCTCTATGTGCCTCCTCATTTCACAGGACAGAATACTCGCTGGCTACATGGTTAAAGGAGACACTGGGGCATGGGCAGCCCTTGGCTGACTCTCTCACATCTGCCTTCTTCTGGCAGAGGGGTCCCCAATTTCTTTATAGCTGCCACTGCCTTTGTGCTCAGTAAAAATACCTGGGGCTGGGAGTCACACACTCTGATGTCAATTATGCCAGCTTTTGATATCAAAGGATGAAATTTTAGGAACTGGAATGTACCATGGCATGCATTAACTTTTAGGGAAGGTTAGCCCACCAAATGTAGTCCCAGATTTTCCTGGTGGGAGAACTGAAATAACCCCCACTGGGTTCCTCAAAAGGCCCACTGTGGATGCCTTTTTCCCCTGCGTGGATAGTTGAGGAATTTCTGAAGAAATAAATCTATGCTTGGTATTACATTTTCTGTCATTATTTGGCTAGTTCTCCTTTGTAAAATCTCAAGCAAAATTATGGCCTCTACCAAATAATTTGGCTCAAAAATTCTAGCACCAAAGATTATTAAGAGGACCCCTTTTCTGGATAAATTTTTCACCTAAAAGCAAAGACAATATTTTTCCTCTTTTTCAAAATGTCCTTGCAGCTTCAATTTCTGGTAACCAGGGGCTTAGCCAGAATACTGACCCTGGGCTATTGACTCTTCTCAGAAAAAAGGGAACCACATCTTAGGGGATTTGGTTCCTTCCTTTACTTGACCCTTAAACAATAAAGCTCAGATCAGTGAATATCAAGTTCTGAGATTTTTCTACTTCCTAGTAATCCCTGATTTCGCATTTGAAGTAAGCTTGCAGAGAGCTACCTTGAGTTGTAACCTCCTTTGTAATTTAGAATTCTTACCACACCCATAGCATAAGCATTGTTACTGTTGAACTTTGGTTTGTGATTGTAATCATTCTTCTCTATATCTATGGTGGGTTTTACCACTATAAATCCCTCTGCTTAAAAAATTAAACTTGTATCTCAGAGGGGCCTCCAAAAAATAAATAAATAAACTTGTCGAACTCTTGCCAGAAGATGTGTTGACCCCACAAACTCTGTGTGTGGTTTCACTATTTCATATTTCATATTTTGCCACCCATGAAACCCACTTTCCCTGAAGTGGATTCATTGAAATTCCACTGATGGCTGTAGGACAGAAGCTGCCTACAGCAGAAATGCAGAAGAAAGTTCCTATGAAAAGTTGCTATGTTCACTATAATTTCCTGGACAAATTCTTACACTAATTATACTAGACTCTACATTCCCAACATTCCCAAAAAGACCAAATCTGTATATCAAGACAGAATCACTGAGAATAAACTACTTAGCAATTTGCAATATAATATAGCAGGAAGATTATATAGCAGGAAGCATGTTTTAAATTCCAGTGTAGAGGGGCCAGAGTGGTAGCAAAAGTGGTAGGGCATCTACTTTGCATGCACTACTCTAAGATAGACTCTGGTTCTATCACCAGTGTCCCATATGGTCCCCTAAGCAAGGAGCGGTTTCTGAGCACATAGCCAGGAGTAAGCCCTGAGTGTCACAAGGTGTGGCCCCAAAACAAATATACAAACAAAAAAATTCCAGTGTACTGATAAAAATCAGATAGCCCATTGAAAAGATAAAACCAAATAATGCACAGCAATAAGAAGGGCATATAAGAAAACATAAACACTTGAACACTATAAAAAGGTTCATTACTACCAGTCACCAGTCTATCGCTCCACTGCTGAGCAACATCAGACACTGCTTCACTGCTTGGACTGGTGGAACCTCTAGGGCTGACTCTGCAGAACACTTGCTTTGGGACCCAGCAAATAACACTGGCCCAATCCCACCTGCTTATGTGAGTGTTTGCAAAGGACCTTAATCTTTGTTTTCGCAAATGGCTTGCTATTCTACTTACGAATCTCATGCAGATACTCTGCTTTTACCTCATAAGTAATGTACTTATGGATGGAATACTGACTCTGCTTTAACCTGTTTTACTTACTTTCTAAGAGAATGTATCTTAGCTAACTAGCTGCTGTTTGAAAAGAATGTAAAGCGTTGCACCCGTGAGCCTCCCTTTGTGATTGCTTACTATATAGGCTTTGTTGGTTCTGAAAATAAATGCCATCTTGATCAGAGTATTTTGCCTTGGTGATCCCCCTTTCTCTCACATTCTCTTCACAGGTGAAGGACCTTTCCATGACCATGAATAAACTGAAGCCGCGGACCAGCAAGTTGGCGCCCAATGCTGGACTTGGAAAACAGACCTCCACCTGACACTGAAAGCATCCCTGGAGCCTCTCCACATGTCAGAGGAGGTGAGATCTCTCTCCTTTCATTATGTCCAATAGAATGGGACAAGAATTGTCAAAGAAAGTGTGGTTCATCAGGGACCTCAAGAAAAATCTCGAAGAGGCATAAGAGTTAAGAAAAAGAATTTGTTAAAGTTTTTCCTTTTTATTCATAAGAAATGCCCTTGGTTCTCCATTGGCAGCCCAATCGGGGTGAAACCTTTCATTAGCTGCCAAACTTGGCAAAAGGTAGGGCATGAAATTAATATGATTCTCCTGGAGGAAGGCATTCAAGATGAAACCGCTTCCAGAACTATTTTTTCCTGTTGGGGACTTATTAAAGATATTATTGAGGCAGCTGACACTAACCCCAGTTGCAAGCATCTTCTTTCTGTTGTCAATCAAGATCTTGAATCTCATCCCTCCTTCTCTGGTCCCCCTGTTCCTGGAGTGGACCATTCTTGAGAGGTCTCTCCATGTTCCAATCTTCCTTCGTTAACTCCTCCTGCAAAAATATACTCTATCCTGCAGAATTCTCCTTCTGAGGAGCCCCTAGACCCTGGCAAAGCCGCTTCCCTTGAGGACAAGGCTGTGCATATAATCACCGCCAGTTTTCCCCCATTAGTACAGCTGCCTAGTCGACTGCCACTTCATTGTAGGATCCCCCTGCATACTCAAATCCTGAGCCTTTTCTTGAACAGGAGAAAGCACTCAGAGATCATGTTTCTCGCCTTCACTGCCTGGTGGAATTGCAGGCTGAGGCTAAGACCCTCAGTCAGCACTTGGAGCAACCCCTACTTGCTTTGCTTTTCCTATTATTACTAACTCACCTGGAGCAGTCCCTGAAGGAACACCCGCTGTTCATGGCCTGGCACCCCAGGCCTTCGCTCCCAGGCCTTCACTCTGGCAACAGACTGGACTCCCTCCCCTTGAGGAGAGCGAGGAAGGGGATGGAGAGGGGGAAGGGGAAGATGCTGCTCCTGCTCCCGCCCTGGCACCAGCAGCTGAGCGACTTGCTGGCCAACTCCTTAAGGAGTACTGTGGTCTTCAGCACAAAACTTTGCTAGACCTCCATTCAGCCATGGAGAAATATGGTCCTAACTCTCTTTTTACCCAGTGCATTTTGGACACCCTTGCTCAAGGCGGGCTTTTCATGCCCTCTGAATGAAAAAAATAGCTAAGGCAGTCTTTACTCTTGCACAGTATGTTACTTGGCATGCCCACTTTGAGGGTCATTGCCGTACAATCACAGACACTCACCCTAAGCTGCCATACACATTTCAATAGATTTTTGAACAGATTTTTGGAACTGGCCCTTATGCTTCTGAAACAGAGCAGTCTCGACTCCCCAATGGCCTCCTTGGGTTAATTCATACCGCTGCTATGGCTGGAGAGACGTCCCATTTAAAGGATCACCTTTATCACCCATTTCGCAGGTTGTACAAGGAGCACAAGAAGATTATGCAGAATTTACTAGCCATCTTCTTGAGGTCACTAAGTGCACCCTGGGGGAGCAATATTGTGATGACAAACTTCTTAAACAACTTGTTCATGAAAATGCTAACTCAGCCTGCAGGGACATCCTTAGAGGAAAGTACCGTGATAAATCTCTAAGTGACATGATACGAATGTGCCAGGATGCTGACCCATTAGCTAGCTGCCTTTCCAAAGCAGTGGGAGTTGTGGTAGGCACTGTACTCCAGAGGCCCGGTGCTAATAAAAAACGTGACTGCTTCACTTGCGGTGATTCTCAACATTTCGCTCGGGACTGCCCAAGTAGGCAGGGAGCCCCTTCACCTCACCCTTCCTCCTCTAGGAGTGCCATGCCCTCCTCTGTTTGCCCGCCCTGTAAAAAGGGATACCACTGGGCTAATCTCTGCAGATCCAAAGTCGATATTGCGGCTGCCTGCTCCAAACACAGGCGGGAAATGCGGGAAGGGGTCAGCCCCAGGCCCCTCTTTATCAATCTTTTCAGCAGGCCTCAGGACTCTCCAGTGCCGTGCCCACAACTCAGGCAGTCCAGCCCAATCTGTCCCCTTCCAGCCAACAGACCCAGGGCCCTTGAAACACTGTTCCCCCTCCAACTCAGTACTAACTATATCAACCCCAACTGTGGCTCCTCCTGATTTTTCTCTGCTATCACGTGCTTCACCAGGAAGCACTGGTCTTGACCTTTACTCCACAGTTACTATGACTATTTCTCCTTCTGATGGTGTCCAATTGTCCCTACTGGCATCTTTGGCCCTCCACCTCCCGGGGTTTATTTTTTCATTATTGGCCAAGCATCTGTTACTATTGCTGGTCTCATCGTTCTCTCCTCAGTTGTTAACTCAGACTATACAGGGGAAATTAAACTCCTGGCATAGCCATTATTGGCCCAGTCACCTTTTATCAAGGCCAACACTTGGCACAAGCCTTGCCACTGCCTTTGAATAATTCATTCCCGGAACACAATTTTCCCCATGGGGCCTCCACTCCTGGATCGTCCAACTCTACTGGATTCAGGTGCTCACCAAAATCCAGTCTCCATTGTCTCTAAAAATAGAGGGCCAGGAATTCTTAGGGTTACTAGATATGGCGGCAGACATATCCTGTATGTCGCCCTCCACGTGGCCTGAGTCTTGGCCACTTGCACCCACCTGGGACATAATCACCGGGGCAGGTGGCGGAATCTCTCCAAAACATGTTTGGCAAAGTAAAAATATTTTAACCTGGGAGGACCAAGATGGAGATATTGGTACTTTCCAGCCTTACATTATAAAGGATATTCCAGTTAATCTTTGGGGTAGAGACATTTTGAAACAAATGCAAGTTTATCTAGTCAAGTGTAAAAACAAAACAGCTCTTCAACAGATGTTTAATCAAGGTTATATACCAGGAAAAGGCTTGGGAAAATCTAATCAGGGCATTAAGGACCCTATACAATCTACCGTTAACCACGGCAAAACAGACTTGGGCCTTCTTTCACCTTTTCCCTATCGGCCTCTGTTTCTCCTGGATATCCAGGTTCCACGGCAGACAAAATCACTTAGCTTGATGAAAAGCATGTCTGGGTGATGTCAGCCTGGGAATTTCTCCGTATCCATGCCTGCCCAGCAGGGTTGACTGCTAAGAACTGTAAGTCTTGTCTTTTCTTTGTGTTTCTTTATCCTCTGCTGACCTCCGGACCTCCTGGGAGTGGGCTAATAATAGGCTGCAGAAGAGCACGGCCGTGCGCTCTTTCTAAGGATAGCACATCAATGCAACAAGAAGGGAAAAAAACACGCTAAGGACTGTGCTGGATCACAGAAACCCAGCATTTCTCTCTAGATTGCCTTCTCTGCTGTAAGCCTAGGCCCAAGATTTGATCCTCTCAGAGGCCTCATCCACGGAAGACTCCACTCACTTGTAGTCTAATCGACACACCCAGAAAGGCTAGAACCAGAGGTTTCCGGCTGTGCACATCATCTACCCAATGAATACCACCGCAACACGTAGAAAAACACACAATTCTAGTGTGACAATGGGGAAACAACGAGGCCAGCGTCAGGCATAGAGAACGAAGAAGACAATTCTGATGACCAGATAATGACCGACGAACTAATCAATCTCTCTGATAAGGACTTTAGAAAAACAATATGGAATATGCTCAAAGAACTCAAGGAAACCATGGACCGAGTTGAGCAGAACACTAATAAGAACCAAGAAAATATGTTGACACAAATCACAAAACTCCAAACTGAAATAACATGTCAACTAACAGACCTGAAAAACACAGTAAATGAATTGAATGGTAAAATAAATGATCTCAACACCAGGGTAGAAGAAGCTGAGAATAGAGTTGGTGCTGTGGAAGATGAGATAAATAACAACTCCATACAGCGGGAGAGATTGGAAAAAAAAAACTTAAAACAAATGAACAGACAATGGAAAAAATAGGCAAAGAATGGGAATAGATGAAAATAGAAGTCTATGATAAGATCAACAGAAACAACTTAAGGATCATTGGAGTCCCAGAGACACAGGAAGAAAATTTCCAGGAAGAATCAACGGTCAAGAACATCATTCAAGAGAAACTTCCAGAACTAAAGAATATATGTGATCAAATATTGCATGCCCGAAGAGTACCAACCAAAAGAACCCCATAAAATATACCCCAAGACACATCCTAGTCACAATGACGGATCCCACAGATAGAGACATAATTCTGCAAAGAGCAAGATCAAAAAAGGAAATTACATTCAAGGGAGCATCCTTGAGATTTACAGCAGACCTGTCACCAGAAACACTCAAGGCCAGAAAACAGTGATGGGATATAGTGGCAAGACTGAATGAAATGAATGCTTCACCTAGAATACTGTACCCAGCTAAACTCACTTTCCAGTTTGACGGAAAATACATGGTTTCACAGACAAAAAACAGCTCAGAAACTTTACAGACTGAACCCCACGCTTAGGAGAAAAACTGAAAGACCTAATTTAAGACAAGACTAACCAAAAGACACACCAAATTTCGATATAAAGATGGCATCAAATCCTAGGACAATTCTTTCTCTCAATGTCAATGGACTAAATGCACCAGTTAAGAGACACAGAGTAGCTAAATGGATCAAAAAACTCAATCCAACTTTTTGCTGTCTACAAG
>PVKC010024003.1:0-17052 GCA_004027635.1 Crocidura indochinensis | reverse complement strand
GATTGGAGGATCCTTGACAGCAGAAGCAAGGACCACATTTTGCCTTAAACTGTTTCAGAGCACCAGTTACCATGCCCTGAATAATGCTAGCTGACTTGCCACAGACTTCTCATCCTTTGCATCTGCAAAATATACCCATCAACTTTGAGCACATTGAAAGTATTGCCCTGCAAATCTCTACACTTTGCTCTGTACTTTGTCCCAGGAGGTTTAGTCAGTCACTTCTTCTGAGCTGTTTTCATTTAACTTTTAAATTGGCATAAATTCAGGCTCAAAAAAAGCACATCTTGAGAACAGTACAAATCATTTGAGTACCTTTCCCCAGATTCCCCAAATGCTAGCTATCACTTCTGAAAATAATTGAATTCCTCCCCTCTCCCCCTAAATGCATGTGTCCACACACACTCTTCCCATTGCCAAACTGTGTGAGAATCAATTACAGACAAACAGGCACAATGCTTCTTTATCTCTAAATAGTTAGTGTTTATTTCCTGAAAACAAGGACTTCTCTTGCATAAACAAAATACTGATCAAAATCAGGATGTTAACATTGGTACCAGTTTAATTTTCAAATTTTAGTCTAAAGGCTTTGTTTCAATTTTGCCTAGAGTCCCCAAAATGTTCTTTAGAGCAAATGAGAATGTGGCCATTAATATGTCTTACTTTTGCTTTAATCTGGAACAATTATTCAGTCTGCCTTTGAATTTCATAATATTGATATTTGTGGAGTCCATTTGTGTTGTAGAATGTGCCTCAATTAGATTCAGGTCCTCAGCACTCAGTAGGAAGACCATTGGGGTGACACTATGCTCTGCGTTAGTGCTGTCTGGAGGTACATGATGTCAATATGTCTCATTGCTGGTGATGTCAACCTTAATCACTTGGTTCATGTGGTATCTGCCAGAGTTTTTTCATTGTCAAGTTACTATTTCCCTTTGTAATTAATAAGTGCCTTCTGGGAATATATTTTGAAGATATGTTAATATCTTGTTACTCTGAAAACTTTTCACTCACCAGTTGAGCATTCATTGAGGCTCCTTGCCTGAGGCAAGTTTATTATGCTGGTTGCCAAATAATGAGTTTCCAATTCCATCATCCTTTCTGTATTTATTTATTATTTGGCTTTCTACTGAAAGAGAGTTCCCCTTTCCCCTTCATTGACTTCTATGTATTTGCACATTTTGAACTCATGTATTATTATTTATTCAATGAGTTTCCATTCTTTACTTTAATTATTTCTTTTGATGCTCAAATTGGCCCCGGTTTCACCAGTGGGAGATCCTTTAATGCTGGTTCATACATCTTTTTGACATGTCGCTAGTCATTCTCTAAGCAGGGCCTTATTTTCTAGCACAGCAAGATGATCCAGATTTTTCTTGGACATTTTCTACCTAGTCTGAAAAATCAGTCATTTTTCTAAAAAGCACTGCTTCTTTTTAGTGGAAAATGGTGTTTGGGAAACAAAATTGTAGGTTTATTCCTAAAGAGTGTTAGTGTTATTATTAGACCACCCTAGCCTACAAATCTAGGGACCGCATTACTTTTTATTATTTTATTAAATCATAATATCGTGGTCACTTTTAGTTCCTTTAAATTTTCCTCTGACACCAGACACCCATCTTTCCTCTTCTCTCTTTTGTATCTCCTTGCTATGACGGCAAAATTTTCCTGCTATTATCCACGACGTCGAACTCATTTGTTGAATCCTAGAATACACAGAAAGTTTCACAATTGCTAACCCATTACTACTCCATGGAAAGAAATCTCTTTAACAATAGTACAATACTTAGAATTCGTTTTGTCTTTAACCTAAGATTATATTATCTAATGATTCTATTAAAATTACCCAAGGCGAGTTCTCTGCACACACACCCCTTGTATTTCTACTGTGATCATTTGAACATAGTCTATTTCACTTGTTTCCATTTAGATTCCTTTTTTGGGAGGGGGATTATTTCTCCAATTTTGTTCATTTTAATTATTTCCTTTGAGCCTGTGAAATAATAATTTATAAAATTAGAGCTATGCAGAGAGCAACACCTCCCATTACTCCTGTCCTTTCCATCCCATCTCATTCCATTTATCTCCTCCAAGTAACCAACCTCATTAGTTTTCTGTTTCATTTTTGCACAGATGAGCAGACCTTCATGTCCTTTTACTCCTTTCATGCTTAGAGGAAGGGTCACTTACTAGAGATGCACTGAGTGGCATTTCCTTCTCATTTTGCATTACATCCGAGTATATCATGTCATATCAGTTCCTGAAGCTCTTCCTTGTTCTTTCTATAACAGCTGCAGCATACAGTGTTGTGTGCATGATCTAACTATCTACCCTCCTAGGTTTAATCCAGCAGGTTATTTAAAATATTTTGCAATTACAAGCAATGCTGCAGTAAACACCTAGTGCCTAAATGTCATTTTGTTGGAGGCTTACTATCAGGGTAGAATCTGGAAGTGGATTACCAGGTCAAAATGTACACATCCAGATTGTTTGTCTGGGTC
Organism: Crocidura indochinensis; assembly: GCA_004027635.1. Classification (NCBI taxonomy): domain Eukaryota; kingdom Metazoa; phylum Chordata; class Mammalia; order Eulipotyphla; family Soricidae; genus Crocidura; species Crocidura indochinensis. The sequence continues at coordinate 14,551 of PVKC010024003.1, read as the reverse complement.
TTCCAATTCTTCTTGAAAGGTACCATTTTTTCAGCTATCAGCCATGGAATATGGCTTTTTTTTGTTTTGTTTTCTTTTTTTGGGTCCCTAAGCACCTCAGAGGGTACCCCACCAAATAAAAGAAAAAGTACATGTATATAGATAAAAGGTACTCATCTTCAAGTGTGTAATATAAGTTAACATTTATTTCTCACACTTTATTTTTTAATACTATTTGCTACCTTTTTGGGGGGTTTTGGGTCACACCTGGCAGTGCTCAGGGGTTACTCCTGGCTCCATGCTCAGAAATTGTTCCTTGCAGGCACAGGGGACCATATGGGGCACCTGGGTTCGAACCGATGACCTTTTGCATGAAAGGCAAACGCCTTATCTCCATGCTATCTCCCGGGCCCCTATTTGTTACTTTTTACCAGATATACAGTTATACTATTTCCATTTCCATTTTGAGTCAGATTTTTCTTCAAGGTGAGTTCACTCAGTTTCCTCCCAGCATTTATCTGTATGGGTTCAAGTTTTACACTTAAGACACTTACTTCATTTGGATGATAAAAGTATAGACCCTACTTGGCCTATTTTCAAATGACAGTTCACGCATCACAGGCCCATTTCAAAAATGTCCATCTTTGCCCTCATGATTTGGAATGTCCCCTTTATTATATATTAAATTTCAAAAATAAAAAAAACACTTCCCACAAAAGTGTGTAGACTTTATAATGTAGAATATTTAGTATAGACTATAGGTGTAGACGATTTCCATGGGAGTGAGATGTATCTTTTTCCTCCAGTATCATGCAGTGTTAATGAGAAAATTCAATTATTTATGTGTTCATGTATTTTTTGTTTGAGAACCACGTCCAGTGATGTTTAGAGGCTATTCCTGGCTCTGTGTTCTGGAATGGCTCTTGGTGGTGTTCAGGGGACCATAGTGCTACCACAAATTCAAACCAAGGTTTAATATCCACAGCCCCATGTAAGCAAGTCCCTTAACTCCTGTACTGACTCTCCAGTTATATGACTGTGTAAAAAATTGTTTTTTAAGTTTTCTCAGGAGGGGCTGGAGAGATAGCATTGATGTAGGGTTTTTGCCTTGCATGCAGAAGGATGGTGGTTCGAATCCCGGCATCCCATACGGTTCCCTGAGCCTGCCAGGTGTGATTTCTGAGCATAGAGCCAGAAGTAACCCTCACTGAGTGCTGCTGGGTGTGACCCCCCCCCCCAAAAAAAGAAATGAGACAGGAGGTTTTGGTGTCTTCATCAGCCCATTCCCCTGAAAGGTGACACCTTATAGAGCTAGGATAGAGTACCACAACCAACAAGACATTGAGACAATTCATTGCCTCATTCTGATTATGCCAATTTCACATGAACTAATTCTCTATGACTGGGATTACATGTCTTTCAAGATCAAGTCCTGAAATCATAAAGATCTCCTATGCACCACTGGGAGTGATCCCTGTGGACAGAGCCAGGAGTAAGCCCTGAGCACTTCTGGGCATGGCCTCCAAACAAACAAACAAAATACTCTCAAGGAGTGCCATATCCAGAGTCTGTTTCAATAGGTGTGGAGCAATTTTGGTTATCATTTGCATGACATTTTTCTTCTGCCCTATCACAAAAAACATCTTTTCTCTATTTTATTTGCCATCTGCATTTTCAATTCCATGACTCGTGTTCATGACTTTGGCCCGTTTTCTAATTGGGCTGTCTGCAGTATTTTGATTTATTACCATTAAACTTTGATCATTAATTAATTAGATATATACATATATAGTACCTGATCATTGTTTGATACATAATTTGAATTTTTGGACTTTTTGTTGTTGTTGTTGTTGTTTTTGGTCACACCCGGCAGCACTCAGGGGTTATTCCTGACTCTGTGCTCAGAAATCTCTGCTGGCAGGCTCTGGGGATCATATGGGATGCCGGGATTTGAATTTCCATCCTTCTGCATGCAAGGCAAATGCCTTACCTCCATACTATCTCTCCAGCCCCAGTTCTGTTGATGTTTAAGCATGCATTACTTCTTCGTTCCTGTTGATTGCCAATTAATGGATATAGCACATCCTGTTTATTAATTCAATTCTTCAGTTGATTTGAAATTTGGGTTGTTACTACTTTTTTTGCTATTATCAGTAGTGATGCACTGAAAATTCATGTACATCAGTTTGTATAGGCATACTACTCATTTTCTTGGGCATATATTCAAGTGAAATTTCTACCTCTTTGTTTAAATTTTGTTTGTTTTTTGGGACACACCGGGCTATGCTCAGGGGTTAATCTGCCATGTGCAATGTTAATGCCCTACTGCTGTACTATCACTCTAGCCCTGAAATTTTTTAATTATATGTTCTTAGATATAGGTAGCTTGTGTTACATATTTCATATACTATGTGACTTTTTCTGGTTAACTATTTCTTGTGGATTTTTTGCATTTATATATTATGATAGATTTTAGTCTCATTTTATTTTTTTCTGTCTCTATGGTTTTCATATAAAGGTATCAACCTCTTAAAAGACATGAGAGTGTTCTCACCTCTCATTTTCTGGAAGAGAATTGTAGAATTAGTCCTAATTTTTTAATGGTTGCTAGACTACTTCCAATGAAGCCATCTGTGTCTAGAGTTTGGGGTAAATGGGGGTTTTAAATTATTAATTCACTTTCCTTGATAGTGATAGGGCTACTCAAATCATCTATTTTTGGTAGTCTGTGCTTTGCCAGGAATTGGTTCATTTCATCTAAGTTGTCAGATTTATGTGTCTAGAGCTTTTGGTAATATTCCTTTATTATCCTTTTGATGTTTGTCCAAGCTGGAAGTGATATCCCTTGCTTCATTTCTGACATCAGTAATTTGTGTCTTTTCTATTTCTTTTCAGGTTTATTAGAGGTCAATTTACTGATCTTTTCAAGGAAAAGTAAAAAAAAAGCTTTTTGTTTCATTGACTTCTCTATTGTTTTACTGCTTTCAATTTCATTACTTATCCTTTTTTGTGTGTTTTTGGGATCACATCTGAGTCTGTGCTCATGGATTCCTCTTGGCGGGGTTCAGGGGACCAAATGGAGTACCAGAGATTAATATCTGTTCAGCCAGGTCAGACAAGTATCTGGCCCCCTTGTACTATCTCTTTGTCCCCTATCTTTAACATTTTTATTATTCTTTAATTTATTTGTTGCAATTATTTCCCCTTCCCCTCTGTTACTATTGTGAAGACTGGGATGTGTTGGGGGGTACACGTGCTTGGTTTTGGTGCTGCTTTTGCCCTTCTGTGTGCTTTTTTTTTTTTACTGATCAGCAACTTTATTGAAATGGGGAGAAGCTGACCCCACGGACCATCCCTCCCTCCCTTTAGGGTCCTGACAGAGAGGGCTCAACCTCATGCACTCCATGTGTAAAGACTGAAATGAGAGAGGGCTGAGAAGACATGCGACCAGTGGCGCTCATAGAATATGTCAGGGCTTGGGTTTCACCTCCCAGCACTGGTGAGTGGGCAGGTAGCTGAGGCCCTACTGACTGGAAACTTCAATCTCATTCATGCCCATGGGCAAAACCCATTGATTTTTTTTTCAACCAAGCTATTCTGCTGTGGGTTTATTTTGCACTTTCCCCTCTAGGTTCTTGATGTAATAGCTTAGATTCATAATTTAAGTTTAGATGCTAATTTGAGACCTTTCTTCTTTTCTACTGTATGTATTTAGGTTCAACATTTCCCACTCTGCTCTGCTCTTATCTGTATTCTACACAAGTTCATAAGTTCTGTTTTCATTCAGTTCAGTGCATTTTTACATTTCCTTTGGGACTTCCTTTTTGGCTCATGGATTATTCAAAAGTGTGATGTTTAAATTTCCAAGTGTTTTGAGATTTTTCAAACTTTTCTCCTGTGGTTAATTTCTAGTTTTATTTCTTTGTGATTAAAAAACTTACTCCATGTAATTTCAATTATTTCACATTTGTGGATCTGTATTTTGGGGTCTTGGATATGCTCTATCTTGGTATATGGCAGACACTTGAAACTAATGCATAATCTGCAATTATTGGATAGAGTGTTCTAAAAATGTCATTTAGATTCAGTTAGTTTAGGAAAGATTATTGAGAACATCTTCATTGATTCAAATTCTGGTTATATCTATTGATGTGAATAGGGTGTTAAACTTAACAACTCTAATATGGATTTGATAAGTTTGCTTTTGTCTCTCAGTTTTGCCTTCATGTGTTTGGAGATTCTGTCATTTGATGTATACACATTAAGGATCATTATGTCTTAATATTGAATTGATTGTTTTATGCCTATCTAATGTTTATCTTCAATAATTTTTATGCTCTGAATTCATTTTATGAGAGTAAAGCAACCACTACTTCCTTTTTTAAACTTGCTATTTGCAGGGTATGCCTTTTTGTCTTTTTTTAATTGCTTTACTTAAACACTGGAGTTACAAGATTGTTAGTAACGTAATTTTCTTTCACAATTGTTCATGATTGAGTTTCAGTCATACAATTTCCAACATCCTTCACCAGTGCACATTTCCAGCCACCAACGTTTCCAACCCTCCTCCTCCTCCTTTTCTCCTCCTCCTTCTCCTCCTTCACTTCTTTTCTCCTCCTCCTTCTCCTCCTTCACTTCTTTTCTCCTCCTTCTCCTCCTCCTTCCCTTCTTTTCTCCTCCTTTTCCTCCTCCTTCTTTTTCTTTTTCTTCTCCTCCTGCTCCTCCTTTTTCTCCTCTTCCTTCTCCTTCTCCGCCTTCGTTTTCTCCTCCTCCCCCTCCTCCACCTCCTCCTCCACCTTCATCTCTTTGGAATATCTTAGAGACATTTGGAGACAGAATGTAGATGGAACATTTAAAAATGAACTTTACTAATCTTTGTCTTTTAATTTGTATGTTTATACCATATAAAAGTAAGGTAACTATTTGTATGTTCCAGCTGAAGTGTGCTTTTATATTTGTTTTCTGTTTGCATCCATCCTCTAATTTGTGTTCAGTTTCATTTTTCTTTTGCATCCCAACCCATTCATTTGGGTTCCATAGGTATATTTAGGATCCATTCTATTTCGATTTAATGTTTGTTTATGACAACATATTCATTTCTTAATTCTTTGTCTCATAACCAATCATAATAGTACAATAAGTTATGTTTCACCATCAGTTTGTACCTTTTTTATAGTTTGTGTAGTTTGTACTGGTAAAATATACACTTCCATTTAGATATCTGTATTTTCCTCAGTTTTGAAATATAATTGTCTTAATAACTTCTATACAACTAATTATTATGAGGAATATTAATTAATATTAATGTTTCATCCATCAACATAATTTACGATAAAATTATTGTTCTTATTATTTTATTATAAAATAAAATGTATTTCATTTTAAATTAAAAAAATTTTTTTGGTTTTTTTGGGTCACACCCGGCAGTGCTCAGGGGTTACTCCTGGCTCCATGCTCAGAAATTGCTCCTGGCAGGCACGGGGGACCATATGGGGCACCAGGATTCGAACCGATGACCTTTTGCATGAAAGGCAAACGCCTTACCTCCATGCTATCTCCCGGGCCCCTTAAATTAAAATATTTTTATAGTTTCTTTTATTATAGACCTTTCTCATGTTACCATTTCTTTTCTATGTAGAGAAATTTCTGTAGCTGTTCTTTAATTACTGGGATCATAGCATGACATCTTAGTTTTCTTTCATCTAAGAATATCTTAATACCACTTTCATTTCTGAAGGATATTTTTTGTCAGATATATAATTTGAAGTTGACAGTTCTTTTCTTTCAGCAACTGAAAAGATGTTATGTGACTTCCTTCTGTACCTGATAGTTCCTGAGACAAAATTTCATGTCATTTGAATTGATAGTTTTCTATAAGTAATGTCATTATTGTCTGGTAGCTCTTCAGAATTTTTCATCATCTTTTCTTTTTTATCTGTTCTGTTTTATAACTGCCCTGGTGGTGCTCAAGACTTATTGCTGACTCTGTGCTCAGAGGTCACTCCTGGTGAGCTCAGGGGGACTATATGTGTTGCTATAAATCAAAACCCAGGTCAGGTCTGTGCAAAGCAAGTGCCCTACATGCCTGCCATACTATCTCTCCAGCCCCATTTACTTTCCAAATGTTTAGTTACAAGTGTCCTGAAATGGGTTTCTTTAAATTTTTTCTGTTTGGTCTTATCCCAGGTTTCTGAATGTGTAGCTATATGTTGCTATTATTTCTTTGACTAATGTTTCACTCTCATTTCTTCTTCTGGTTTTCCAGTGCTACAAAGGTTGAAACATTTTTTGTTTCATAGGTTTCTGAAGACTCTCTCCTTTCCCTTTCCCTTTTCCTTTTCCTCTTCTTTCTCTTCAGTTTTTTTTTCAGTTTCTTCTCTTTCTGGGGGGGAGCACACATCCAGTAATGCTCAGGACAGTCTGGATCTTGACTCCTGGATCACTGGCAGTCTGGGAGGATCACGTGGAGGTCCTAGGATCAAGCCCTAGTCTGGCGCACACAAGGCAAGCACCCTATCCACTGGACTATGGATCTAGCCCCTCAGTTTATTTTCTGTCTGTTGTTCAAATTGGTTTTATTGTCTCTTATTGCCACTAAACTGATTATTCCATTCAGTGAATTATTTTATTTTTGTTATTTGTTTCAGTGCTCTAGTTATCACTCAGTTCTTTTTTGGAGTTATGGCCACTGCCAGTCTCTAGAGTCAGGCACTATTCCTGGCTCGGTGATTAGTGGGGGTTTCTGCCTGTAATTCTGAGAGAGCTGCAGTACTAGGGATCAAGTCTGGGTTTCATACTTGCAAAACATGTGCTTCATACCCTTTAGCTATGTCCCTGATCTGCCATTTGGTTCTTTTTATAGCTTATTTGTTTGCTGATATTTTTTATTTTATTAATTTATTTTGAGTATTTCCAATTGCTTGCTGAATAGTTTTATTATGACTGCTTAAATTTCCTGCTAATTGGGAGAAGATAGGTGCACTTCCTGCTCTGATAAGCTAATATCCAAAATATTTAATGAACATACATAATGCAACTGGAAAAATGTAGATAACTCGATCAAAAATATAATTTAAAGACGAGAATAAACACTCCTAAAAAGAAGACAGATGGTTCACAGATACATAAAAATGTTCAGCAACAAACACTTATTATTAGGGGACTGCACAACATGACCATATTAAGGTATTGCTCACACCTCTGAGAGTGGCTTATTTGAAAAAGATGGGAAGCAACAAGAATTAATGAAGATATGGAGGAAAAGGAATTCCAAAGGCCAGAGAGATAAATACAGAGAGTAGGGCACTTTATTTGCACGCTGCTAACTGAGATTCGATCTCTGACATCCCATATGGTCCCCTGGTCACTTCAAGAGTAATTTCCCGAGTACAGAACCCTCAGTACTACTAGGTTTGCCACACCGCAAAAAAGAGACCTTATGCTCTTTTGAAGGCAATGTAAATTTATGCAACCTATATGGAAAACGGTTTGGAAATTAATTTAAAAATAAAAGTAGAAATCCCGTACAATAAAGCAACACCATGCCTAGGCAGTTAGCTGAAGAATATGAACACACTAGTTCAGGAGAAAAGTTGCACCCCTATGTTGAAGCAACATTATATACACTAGGTTATTTATTTTAGTTTTTTGATTTTTGGGTCACACCGGCAACGCTCAGGGGCTACTCTTGGCTCTATGTTCAGAAATCGTCCCCGGCAGGCTCAGAAGACCATATGGGATGCCGGGATTCAAACTTCTGCATGCAAGGCAAACGCCTTACCCCCATGCTATCTCTCTGGCCCCTCACTAGTTTATTTTTAAAAAATATCTTTATTTAAGCACCATGATTACAAACATGTTTGTAGTGGGGTTTTAGTCATAAAAAGAATAGGGATGAAACCTAAATGCCCACTAGCACATGACTGGATACAGAAATTGTAGATACTTCATATCATAATTATGTTGTGACATATAACACGTATGGTGAGTGGTTTTTATTTTGAACATTAGTATACACTGGCTGGATCTCAGACTCACTTTAAGTAGGTTGTCATCTCATTAGCACAAAATGTGAGTGACAAGACAGGATAGGGTAAGGTGCTTGCCTTGCAGGTAGCCAACCTAAATTCAATCTGAATTCAACCTAAATTCAAACCTGAATTCAATGGCACCACAGTTGATGCACAGAGCCCACCAGGACTGAGCCTGAGTGCAGAGCCAGGAATGAGTCCCAAAAAACCCTGGAAATAGCACCAAAACAGGTAAAATGAGGTAGAATGTGACAACTGTGTGATTATGTATGTATGTTTGTTTGTTTGTTTGTTTGCTGAAACCTCTGTGCTGAAAGACACAGACATAAACTGATTGGCTGAATGGAAATTTAAATCTGCAACTCTGCTGACCCCTTCTTTGGGATGATAGTGTGTTGCTAACTCACCTTGTGTTGCTTGCTCTCTGAGGGGGGAGTCGATTCAGCTCCTCACCTGGCTCTGCTAGGGGTATGAAAAGGGACCCACGAAGAAAGTGGAATGTCATCCACACTGGGTTACACAACTATCAGACCAGAGGAACCCAGCATGTGCTTCAGCCCTGACTTGTTAGGTTCACTTAGATTTGCTACCCAAAGGGCTGATGCATGCCTGAGTGCCTCACTGGTCTTCACTCACACTAGTGTGTGCAGGTCAAGTGGAGTGCTGGCTAGCCCCATGTTCCTGGACATTCTCATGTTCTCCTGGAACCTCTTTAATGCCAATTAGAGGCAGAGGCAGAATCAGAGGTCCAGCCTGGTGGGGAACTGAGAGCCTGCTTGGACACTGGCTACCACTGAGGATGAATCAGCACAGCAACTGTGGTTTGGGGCCCAGCCAGAATGTCACTTCCCTTTCATGCTGACCTGGCCACAGCATGTCCATGGTTTTCTGGTAAGATTTGCTGGAGTAGAATAGTTGTCGATGATTTTCAAAGGTGTCTATCGGTTGAGCAACATTGATGTCACTGTTGTTGTATCTCACCAGGTCTCGTAGTAATAGTTCTTTAGCTAGAAAGACACAGAACCAGTTTGATGATCCAAAATAGGATGTTGATATGACAAATCTAAAGCATGTTGCTTGGGGTCCAGTAGCAGGTGGGAGATGGAGGGACTTTCAGGATGGTGTAAGGAAAAAGATGAAAGAACATCGAAAATATTAGCTGATCTGTGATCTCCCTTGGCGTTACCATTAGTGAGAGCTTAAAGGATAAAAAGAAAATATTACTGAGCATTAGCAGAAAGGGACATTTGAAAAAAATAATGTAACTGTTTTCCTTTGATATTGTAGAAGATAGAAAATATATCTAATGAAATGCAATGCATCATCTAATGAAGGAGATTTCTAGGCAGAAATATTGAAGTTGGCACCTTGTTCCTTCTAATTAATTTTGAAAAAAATGAGAAAGAGAGAAAATGGGCTTTAAAGTTATTTTTAGTTTTCAGGTAAATGGAAAGGAACTATAAATTGCCAGGTCTTGCTGAGTTAAAAAAACAAAAATATTCCTCTTTTTTTTAAGTCTTCTTTCACTAAGGCTACCTTTCCTGGCAGGAAAGACAAGGAGGCCTTTGGAGTTTCTTTTCTTGTTTCTTTGGCCTGCACTTATTGGTGATTTCACATAAGAGACGCCCCCAGCTGACTGTGAGAGTCATGTGGAACCAGTGAGGAATGCCAGAGAGCTGAGTGCCTTTAGGATCTTCTGCGTGTTATGCCAGAGTGACCTTTGCTTGTTTCTGTTGTTCTCTTTAAGTTTCTCGTGGGGATAGAGAACATACGGCATGCAGATGCATCCTGGCCATTGCTTGCAAATGTAGAGTTCACTATTCAGAGTGGACATAGTGATGGACAGGGTGCAGAGTGTAGAGTTTAAGGGGGCAGTATCTGGGCTCAATAGGACAACTTCACTTTAGTGAAAACCAGAAGTGTTCTATAATAGGTTTTACTGCCTCCGGTATGATTCTATTTTTTTCTTATGAAATTGGGGAGCAACTTGTCTAAGTCTTTGCAGTCTTCTTGGTATTGTGTATGAGGCTTCATCTGCTATGTAGAGATGAAGGTGGAGAGAATTGACATGGTTCTGAGTTAAGTTTTCCTCTTCAAGAGCAAAGACCACCTTTCCATCTGTTGGCATCTATCTCTAAGTCTTCCTAGAGGGGCCTGCCATGCCTTCTCCAAGTCACTGTGCACACTGGGATGTTTTTGTCCCAAGCTTGTGACTTTCTCTATTGACCTTCTCATTATGTGCTTGCCAAAGCTGGATGTCCAGCTGCCACCTCTTCTCTGGATCCAGTCTTGGATCAGTGTCTCCACCTGTCACCTTTACTCCAGTTCATATCGTGTATGGTATTTCTTCCCTTCTTCTCCAGCTACCTACACTGGAACCAGACCTGGCTTTTTACTGCTCCACCTGCTCTTCCTTGACTCCTTGGTGGGGATTCCTGGTGTTTTAGAAGGTGTCATAATGAGCACAATCTAACTTTAACCCTCACCATTTAACCCTCACCTTGGGTCTGCCCATACCTCTAATACTAAATTCTCTAGTCACTATTTATTTCCATGATGTGCTTTCCTGGCATCTGCCTGATTCAACAGTTTTAGGGACAGGAAGATTATTCCCTTATGTGACAATCCAATCTATTTTGGGCCCATTATATATAGATATGTATAGTGATATATCACTAAAACAGATATATCACTTCATATTCCTAGACAGATGAATCCTGCTGAGTGATAAACACTCACAAATAACTCTACATCACCCTTCTCTTTCCAAAGTCAGCACCCCCACCCGTGACCCAACCCTAGACTGTGACTCCATACTTTTTTCACAGCTCTGTGGACTTCCGGGCCAACTACACACAAACATAAGATCATACTTCTTTGCCTAAGATAAAGTGCATTTTCTGGGCTGGCCCCAATCTTGCCCTGCCATGTCATCTCCAGCTATTCTTAAGAGGTGGGAGAGTTAGAAGAGGAGGGAAAATAAGGGGAAGTAGGAAGGGAGTGTAGAAGGAAGGAGAAGAAAAAGGAGAGGGGAGAGAAGGAGGAGGAAAAGAGAGAAAGAGGAAGGGCAGGGAGTAGAGGAAAGAGGAGGAGGACAAGAAGGAAGAAGATAAAAGAAGGAAGAGGCTCACAGGGATGGGCATGACTTCAATAGCTCTTTTTATAAGTCCACAGCATCATCCATACTGGTCCCTTCTCTGGTAGTAGAGAAAGAACTATCAGACTGTGCCTGTGCAGAAGGAATGCCATCAGCCTCATCGTAGCCAGTTGCTTTCTATGCAGATTTGGTGTGCAATGACCAACCACCAACCACTTCTACTCCCCTGACAGCGTAGCAAGAAACCTGTAGACTGCTCTCAGTGGACTTCCGAGGCAAAGAGCCTCCTTCCTGCCCACACACTGACCACTTCTGCTCTGTGAGGTAGCTGCTTGTGGCTGCAATTTCATTTCCTTCAGGATGTTTGTTCCTATCGGCCCATCCTGTATCCCCCAAGTGGGCTTGCCCTCTCTGAGTCAAATTCATTCACAGGGTCCCTCTATTGTCATTTCTAGAATGTTCTCTCAGATCTCCTTAGTCAAATTCACCCACCGAAGTCTGAATCTCTGGAATGGCGTGGTGGTTTGATTACTCCATTGAATCTTGGTGCCAAGGAAGGCTTCACACATTCCCCAGCCCTTCAGTTCTGGTGCCAGCACAGTTGGCCAAGTGCTCTTACTGAGATCAGAGCTCATAGTCCCTTCAGAGGAAGCTCTTAGGGGCAGATGAAAGGGTACAGAACACATGATCTTTGGGTCCAAGGAGAAGAACTGCTTCCGAGGTCAGTTGAAGAGATCACGGGGGACTTAACTTATCACCTATGTTGCTTGTCCCTGGCTTGGGCCCTGAGATGGTGAATTTGGGAGTACCAACGACCCAGAGGGCTGCTAAGACAGAGCAGGGCTGGCAGGTGCAGCAGTGTCTGTCCAGAGACTATGGTATCACCTGTATATAGCTCTGAAGCAGAACTGCTGTCAGATCCATCTTTAAAAGAATTCTGCATGTGGTGGAAAGACCACATTGGAGAGACCACAGTGACCGGAGGGGGGAACCATTGGGTGGAGGTTGCAGAGATGATGCACAGAAAGCAGCCATTAAAAGAGCTCTCACAGAGCACCAGAGCCAAAACCAGCAGATGTCTGTGAGTCCAAAGACAGGTCTGACTGACTGACACCTCATTCCTGCTGAGAGGCAACCTAGAATCAGATAGAAGCAGCAGTGAGTCGAGAAGGGCCATAGACAGCACTCCACTCTGGACCTCCAATGTAGCATGGATTGAATTTCCCCTCACAAAAAGATAATTTGAAGCCCTAATGCCCACCACCTGCCCATGTGAATTTGGGAACTAGGGGATGTGATGAGGTGTGGTCATGCACACAGACAACAGCCCAGCATGAAGAAGAAAAGTTGGCCACAGGGAGGGACTAGCTAAGATAGAGGGGCAACTGACCTGTACAGTAAACATATTTCAAGGCCTATTTCATTAATTCTGAAGGACGCATGAACCATCATCACTGCCAAGCTCCTGAATACGGTCAAGCGTCACTTAATGTCAGGAACATATTCTAAGCAATGTACATTTCTCTGAACCCCATGTCCAGTCTGTTTTTCACCTCATCCAGATACTAAAGCCTGCCAGGTCACTGTCATATGCAACCAATCGGTCAGGGATGCAAGACATCGTTCAGTGACACAATGCCCCTCGAGTTTCCTTTAACCCATTGGTAATAATCCTTCTTGTCCACTTTCTACCACCCTGGTACGCTTTGATAGGTTTTCTATCATCAGTCCCTAGTCATTTGCATTTTCTAGAGTTTTGTGTAAATGTAATCTTATCATAGACTTTTCCCTGTCATTTGTCATAGTGACTGGTATCTAGTTGTTTTATGGTATTAATTGTTCATTCCTTTGTATTTATGAGTGTTAATCTATTGTATGAATTATATAGCCATTTATTTCTTCATTTACCCTTGATGGGCATTAGGTTTGTTTCCAGTTTGGAGTGACTATAAAGATAGTCACTGTCAATCTAAGAATACAAGTGTTTGTGTGAACCTTTGCTTTCATTTGCCTTAGGTACTGACCCAGGAGAATGAAAACTCTGTGTTGAGGTTGTAATTTTTATTTGGGGGGGCAGACTTTGGAGGCCATACCCTGTGATGTTTAGGGCTTACTCCTGGCTCTGTGCTCAGGAATCATCACTCCTAGCAGGACCCAGGGGACCCTATGTAGTGCCAGGAATTCAAACTGAAGTTCTCTGAGTGTAAGCCTTAACCCCTGTACTATATCTGCAACCCATGTATTGATTTTTTTTTTATGAATTTCACAAACTCTTTTTTTTTGGTTTTTGGGTCACACCCGGCAGTGCTCAGGGGTTACTCCTAGCTCCATGCTCAGAAATTGCTCCTGGCAGGCACGGGGGACCATATGGGGCACCGGGATTCGAACCAATGACCTTTTGCATGAAAGGCAAACGCCTTATCTCCATGCTATCTCCTGGGCCCCACAAACTCTTTTTCAAAGTAGTTGATAAGATTACATTCTCCACTGATGTGATTTATTTTTTTAAACCCTGACTTTCTATGGGTTTGGTAGGGCTTTGTGGTTTCTCTCTGTTCCACAGAAAATTAGTCATCAGACTGGATCCCGAAATAACCTGTGGTCTAGTCCGGGGGCTGCATTATGAAACAAGATGTGAGGTTGGGGAGAGGAGTGCTTTGAGCATGGGGGAGTGTCTCGAAGAATCATGCTGGCCCTCCCGAATGAAGATTTTAAAGTGTGGGTAGCTGAGGGCATGGAGAGGATGCCACCATGCTCAGATCCCTAAAACTGGCAGAGTGCAGCGGAAATGGAAAATCTCTGGAGAATGAATGTGCTGTTTTGCTGCACACCCAGTTCCAGGCCTTGAATCCATTTGTATGGCCATGTTATTGTCTGGCTTTGGGAAGCAATCTCTCTTTGCCTAAAACTCGAAGAAAGCCAGAAAGAGGTTTGTTGTTTGAGACATGCTTTTCACTTGGAATGATTGTTGGTTGGTACCCTTCATCCCTCCCTCCTTCCTGGACCATCACACGCCTTCTCCAGGAAGTCAGCGGACATAAAGGTAGCTTGGTGCTGGCCGTTCTCTGTGGAGTTTGGAGGGGAGGATCTCAGAGGCAGGATGCTTCTGCTCTTGTCTCTGCGAGAGCATCTTTTTTTCCTGGGCCTCCACTTTCCCCTGGGCAGGATGTGGTGTCTGAGGTCCCCTGGTTCTCTCAGCTCCAAAGATGGGAACTTCAGCTTTAACCCAACCCTGCCTGGATCTCATCCTGGTGCTTGATTGTCCAAAGCAGTGGTCCTCAAACTATGGCCCCCAGGCCACATACTGTATTTGTTCCCATTTTGTTTCTTTACTTCAAAATAAGATATATGCAGTGTGCATAGGAATTTGTTCGTAGTTTTTGTTTTTCTATAGTCCGGCCTCCAACGATCTGAGGGACAGTGAACTGGCCCCCTGTTTAAAATG
>PVKC010024002.1:0-17054 GCA_004027635.1 Crocidura indochinensis | reverse complement strand
AGACAGAAGGGGCCCAGGGAGAGAGAGAGATGGGGAGAGACGGGGACTAAGAGAATAAGGAAAAGGGCCCACAGAAAGAAATACGAATAGAGAATAAGAAGAGCTGGGACAGAGAGACTAGTAGAGAATAAGAATAAGAAATATAGTTATACAGAGAAGAAGGTACAGTAAATTAGACAGAGAATAAGATAGATACAAAAAGAAGATATAGATAAGCAGAAAAGAAGATATAAGTTTATTCATAGAACAGAGAACAGAGAGAGAAAGACAAAGAGAAAGAGAGAAGATAGAGAATAAGAAGAGTCCCCCCAAATAAAGAAATTAAAACAGAAAAAGAAGAATGTTGTGTTTACTCCAGAATATTTTCGTGCAACATCAGCCCTTAGTCCTCCCAGCTGCCCTTTAAGAGAGGTGCCCTGAATCTTGCTACTACTAATACGACATTGAAGTACCCAGTGAGCTAGCCCCTCTCTTAGTCCCTTCTTCGATGCTTTCTCCTGGGCTGGGCAGTGTCGCTCTGACCAGTTCTAGCTCCATAGCTTCCTGCCTATCCCTATCTGATCCATCTGCTTCACTTTATCCCAACAATCCCCGCTCCACCCTTTGCCTTTGACTGTTTGCACAGGCTCCTTTCTCCTCATGCCTACATCTGCCCACTACTACTTGTGCTTCCAAACCCAATTTCAGTGCCAGCTCCATGGCACTCCGTGGATCTCTTTCCAAGCGCTGTGCCCCATTAGCATGGGCCTAGCTAGGGCTTCCCTGGCCCTGGGTCCACTTCACTAAGGACTGGCTCTATTGACACTGTAACTTGACAGTGAACTTCCACAGGTGTGGAAGAGGCAACACCACCTCTCTGTCACCCTCCAGTGTATAGAGCTTGTGAATAACAATGGCCTATACAGGGACCTGAAGAGTGTCCTGCTAGCTCCCCTTTGACCCTGATTCAGTGGAACAGCCCATTCCTTCCCTGGATTATAGCTGCTGCTTTCCAAGATGCCAGGACGCTATATCTCACTCTGCAGAGGCAATATTGGTCCTCCCTCCTCTCCAGAAAGAGCACATGAGAACTGTCACTCTCCTGCCTTGTGGGTCCCCCAGGAAATGCTCATGGGAACGAGTGAGGCCTTGTGTGAGCGAGTGAGCGAGCCACATCTTCTGGGTTCCTCGACAACTCGACAAGGACTGTCTGGCTCACGTCCTCCTTCCACTTAAAGATGCCTGGATCTTTCCTGACTCCACTTACGGCGGAGGTTAATTCAAGTGCTTTCCAGCTTAGCAAGCAATAAACAATTCACTGTTGCAGCGAGTTGTTCTACGTGTCATATTTATGGATTGGAAGTGGGGGAGGGGCCGGGGGCCCTTATTAAGTTCAGTGTTACAGGGAATGTTACATGCCCTTCCTTAATTACTTTTCCTCCCTTTAATTAGATGTTGAGGGGAGTGTGCCCTGGGGAGGGGACTGAAAGTCACTGCAGACAAGAAAGGTGTTGGTGGCACCCTGCCATCTGACAGGACAGCAGTCATCTGTGGGGGCCAGATGGGGGAGGTGGGGTCATTTCTTCCTGGAAGAAACCCTGCAAGCAAACAATTCTGGTTGCAGGGTTCACTTTCTACCTTCTCCTTGATCCTCCCTGTTTTTATTTTTTCTCTGCTCTGCTAGCTGCAGTCATAGCTGTCACCTGATGCCATAGACATCAAGATCTCACCCCTCTTCCCTGCCACCAAAGTCATGTGATGAGGCACTGACTGAGATGACATGTGTGCCCTTTGTGGTGGTTCTGATGGAGTCACTAGGCATCTCTCAGCCCTGGCCCACCATCTTCCTTTCATTCCTTTCTGGGGTGCCTCCAAAGCCCTGCTTGGAGGTACTCTAACCAAGTACAAGTGCAAATTTGTGCTAGGTGTTCCCATTGATTTGGGGGTGACTCTAGAAGGCATGCTCCACAATCCCGGGAGAGTGACTAGCCAGTCCTACCCTGTTGGGTGGCAGCCCCAGTCAGTCTTTGAGCCCCATGCCACAATGTTTTCCTGACATCACAGCACCTGAGTTGCTGGAGAGTTTCTGAAAAGTAGGAAGCACGAGCCATCACTTCCCAGAATGGTCCCCAAGCCACTGGGGCAGCCAGCACAGCTGCTCTGGCTGCACCGGGCATCTGACAGTGGGGAGGGTTCCTCCAGGACCCAGTTGATGGAGGCCTGGCGGGGCCCACCGTCCCTCACGCAGTCCCACTCCTAGTGCCAAGTCTCTTCCTCTTCCACTGCCTGTGGGGAGACGAGCTCCAAGCCCAGCCCATCTGCTGCATTTTCCCGAGACTCCCGAGACGATCCAATTCTGCACACCAGATGGGAAATAGCATGTACATTTCGGATGGTGATTAGTGTTTTTGTTTTTTTCCCCAAACGCTGGCGTTAATGGAGCTCCTTCCTGAAAGTAAATTAGAGAGACTTCAGTTTGATGGAGTCTCATCGACCTCCACCTCCCCACCTCCTCACAAAGGCAAGTAGAGCTTTTCCTAGCTCTTTGCAGGGGCTAAGCTCCTGCCTCAGTGCCTCAATTCAGATTTTTCCTCCGCACTGACCAGGGTACCATTGCCGCCCCCCCTCTAATTCTGCATTACAAAGCCAAGCAAAGAAGGGGTTTGCTGGGCTGCAGAGAAGCTTAGTGGAGCCTAGAGATTTCCAAACATCTAATGTCATATGGGTGGGGACCCCTTAGCTATGGAGGGACAGGCTTGGCTGGCTGACTTCTTGCAAACATCAGTGCATGTCCTGAGCTCTGTCTGAGCAAGGGAATTGAATTTAACTCCCGAATCTGGACTTGCATCGGGCTTCATGACTTGAGAGAAAGTTCATTCTTAAAGGCTAGATCTTTTCATTCCAATGAATGCATGGAACATATGGAGATCAACCCGTTTTCCAGAAGAATAAATGAATGGATGGATGGATCACAAAATTGAGGATTCATGCAATGAGCATAGAAACTCTTTTCATTATATTTTCCAAATCCACATACACAAAGAAATAAATTAGGACCAAATATTTGATGTTGAGCTTATACATATTGACACCATATCTATATAAACATACAAACATTACATGAAAGATACTGCAGAATTCTCCCATGTTACTTTGCAAATTTCCATTCTAACTCTGCAACCTGAGTGTCAGAAAGGTAGTAACAGGAACCTGCATCTGGAAGGTCTCAGAGAAGAGATTTGAGTTCAAGTGCCACAGGCTCCAAATGCTCCAGCAATAGGTTTGGAATGGAGAGTGGTATGATCCAGGTCATGCTTTTTCTTTTCTTTTCTTTTTTCTTTTTTTGTTTTTTTCAGGCCACTCCCGTTTGATGCTCAGGAGTTACTCCTGGCTAAGCACTCAGAAATTGCCCTTTATGGGAGATTGTCCTTCCACTGCAACTTTACCTTTTTCTCTTTCTTTGCATCTTTGTTCTCATAATTAAAAATAAAAAAATTAAAAAAAAAAAAAAGAAATTGCCCCTGGCTTGGGGGGAATCATATGGGACCTCGAGGGATCGAGCCACAGTAGTGATCTTTCCTTGGCTAGCGCTTGCAAGGCAGACACCTTACCTCTAGCTGGCCCCAGGTCATGCTTTTCAAAAGGGTTAGCTGTGTTGGGGCTAGAAAGCCTGGCTGTCAGCCCAGTGAGGAGCAGGGGAGCAAAATGGTGCTGATGATGGAGAGACTAGAGATGGGAATGTCCATCTCCCTAAAAAGTATCCCAAGCCTCTGTAAGGTGAGATGCAGATAAAGATGAAGGAGACTGGGAGGAGGGGGCAGAGATAGCAGAGATATTTTGGGCATAGGTAATTTTGGAGCAGAAAAAGCTAGTAGTGGGAGGATGAGGGACCATGTGGGAGCACTGAGTTTGAGATATCAGCATATCATCTACTGAACTCAAAGTCTTGGAGCTTGGAAAGAAGCCAGAGGTGGAAGAAGAAATTTAGAAAGTAGAGGTTACCAAGAGGAGAAGAAAAGAAGTTCTAAACAGGAAGGCGCAGGCTCAGAAGAGAAGTTGAGATACAGTTGCATTCCTGGAGCAAAGGAAGGAGAGTCAGCTGAGCATGCACACAATTGGCAAACACACTGGTCCGTGCTTGTGTGGAATTCTGCTACACACATACACATACTCCTGCATACAGATTGTACACACACTCAGCTCTTTCTACATGTTCAGGGACACATGCATTTATTCCACTGGGGCCCCTACTGCCCATAGTGGTGAGAAGAGGCAAGGCAGGTCAGCAAAGGACCGTCTGGGTACCCCTGCTCCTATATCCTGGGAAGAAGCAGGGAGCAGCATTCACTCAATGGTGGCTCCAAGACAACCCCCACCTGTCCTTTGGTCTCCCCAGTTCTTGAAAAAAGATTCCACAGAGCAATCCCGTAATGCTGAAAATTCTTGGATTGGGGTTTACATGGAAAAACTGTTCTCTGCTTATCCAGGAAATTCTCTGACTTCTCCCACCTAGATGCCTAAAACTTGGCATGGATCAAGAGGTTTAAACATCTCAGGGAGTGAAGCAGTGGAGCCTGAGAGATAGCTCAATGGTTGGAGCTCATGGATTGCATTTAGAAGGCCTGGATTCAATCCCTGGTACAGAATGATCCCTGAGTACTGCTGGGAGAGACCTCTTCACACAAGCAGAGATGGAAAAATCCCTGAGAACTACTGGGTCTGTTCCAAAACAGCGAAATCAAAGCAAAACAGAACCATGTCCGGGGAGAGGCACTTATGTATGAAGGAAACCTCCGGTTCATCTCAATGGTGTGCCGGACGTGGGAGAGGTGTGAGCTGAGTGTTGCAGAGGAGGAAGTAGCAGTTCCAAGAAAGTCCTGAAGTGAGTCAGTGACTGGGACAGGAGCAGTGCCAGCTTGAACTGGAACCTGGCATAGGTGCCGGGATGTCCAACATTGCCTCCCCAATGTGGGAGTCAGAGAAGTGACAAGTGCCAGTTTCCTTCTCCATAGGAAAAAAATTACTGTTGCCATTTGAACAACAGTAAGAATGGTAAGAATTCAGGCGGTTCACAATGTGAGGATGGTCAGGGGAATCCTTCGACTGGTCTCAGCCCTTCCTGTGTCTGGTTGTGATCTTCAGAGAATCATAGACTCCCAGGGCAGGGTTATGAAGAGTAGCCCCCAGGACACCCTGGAGGATCTTTAACTGAGTTTGGAGGGGCTTCCCTGCTGCCTCCATCCAAGCATTGGGTCAGACTGGCCCAGTCTGTGGCCTGCTGTGTGGACTGTGTGTGTAAGTCCCCAGGCCTGGCCATCCTGACTACTGTCATGTAGGTTCTGCACATTCATTTCACTAATGGGAACTCACAGAGTGGTGGGGAAGGAAGTTGCAGGCCCATGTGGAGTGTCACCACCAAGCCCATGGTGCCTGGTCATTAGAGCTAATGCCTGGCTTGTGAATAGCAGATGTAAGTGCAGCCCAGACCAGCCACTTAGACTAAAGTGAACCTACTTTTCCTGGGGAAAGCAATCCTCCACCATGGGGAGGCTGGGAAGAGCCTCTTACTCCATCTCCACCAGGGGCTCTCTTTGAGGTCACTGAAAACCATCTGGGCCTTCAGGGATCCAGTGTAAAAAATAATATGGAATCCATAGGCCCTCCATAGAGCTGTTTTTATGCTGCCTCCTGCTACTTATACTCTCCTCCCCTTCCCCATTAGTTTTTGTCTAATTTCAGTAGGGGCTTCAGCTTACAGCAAACCTAGTTCTGGCTTCTGAGCTGTGGAACTGTGCTGTTCCCATCTCTGCAGTCAACTTTGGGAGCAACTGACTTAGGGGTTCCTAGCTGGGCGAAGAGACCTAGGCAGGGGAGCATGGATTAAAACCCCTGATCTGAGGGCTAACCACAGGGCAGGAGCTACAAAATAAGAGTGTATTAAATCAGTTCCTCTGAGCTGGGCCTCAGGGAGCAGGTTGTCTGCTGGGATGCTCAGACATGGTTAAGGAAACATAAGTAAATGAGACCAATGGAAGGGGACTCTAAAGGGGGCCTTCAGGTCTCCTGAGACCTTATCAAAGGAAGCCTAGTTGAAGACACAACACGGTGACCTGTCAGGGCCACAGAAAGGACAGTCATTTTCTTCTTGGATAGGGTACTTCTAATAATGTGTCCTAGGGCCAACTAAAAGATGGACTAGGAGTCAGAATGAAAACAGTGGGAGAAAAGACCCGGACTGGAACTGGGGGACAGGATAGATACCAAGCACTGCTCATGGGAGCCCAACAGAAGGTGAGTTCTGAAGCAAGAAAGGGTCTGAATAAACATGGAATTAGCAGCTGGTGTGAGTTGGGGGTAAAAGGGCACCAAGAACTTGGAACTGGGGAGAAACCAGTGAGGAGTGAAAGAGAACAGTCTTAGGGGTACCAGTCCCAGTCTGGTATCAGCATTTTCTCCCCCAGTGGAACTGTATGATGACAGGGTGATCAGTTAATATAGATTCCTCACTGTCCTTATCTCACCTGCAGAGGTCCTACCCTGCAGTAGAAGAAGGGGGAGTGCAGCTCCTCTTCTCCCGCAGAGGAAGAAGAAAGACCTGAGATATTTGTCAGTAAGTGGCTACATTTCTAACCCCAGCCAAGGCTTCAAGTGCCCAGTAACCTGATCCATAGGACGTGCTGCACTCAATGAAGCTGGGAAAATGAAAGGACCCTGATAACTGGGTCCCTGTTGTTTGGTGATCTTGACCCAACTCATAGCCCTTTCCAAGGGAAGGACAGGTGAAGGAGGAGGATTTCTAACCTCTGTCAGGATCCTTCCAGCACCAATCAGTGTGTTCAGACCCCCACATAGGCACTGGGTCTGGAGTCCAGGTGATGTGGCCCCCACCCTGTTCTCAGAAAAGTCTCTCAGCAGTTATCTGGAAATCTACCTTCTTTAAAAGAACAAACAAAAAGCACCCCTCAATTCTAACGGAGGCTACTAACACCCCTCTCCCTTCCTTATTCCACTGCCTGTGGAGGACTATGTGACTCACTTTGGGAAACACTGGGCCTTTGGAATTTTAAACTTCAATCTCTTGCCTTACATTTGGGGACAGTGTGGCTAGAGGGAAAGAGGTTTAGCTAAGAACATTGAACACAGCCTTGATGAAGTTACCCAACATGTCCCTCACAGAACCCCTGAAGTCATATAGTGTGTCCCTAACAGAGTCCCTGAAGTAACCCCCTCAGAGTTCCTGAGGTCACATAGCATGTTCCTTACACAGTCCCTGAGGTCACACAGCAGGTCTCTCACAGATTTGAGGCCAGTTGATTGGAATCATATGGATGTTCAACTGCCTAATGTCCCACATTCCAGATTTCCTTGGGAACACTAAAATCTTTGTCATTGGCCTGCTGTCTCCCTCAGCCTCAGACCACTCCTGAACAGATAGGAAGGGGACCTGTAAATAATCAGCAGTATTTCTTAGTCAAAAAATATGAACAGCCATGATCACAGTAAATAAGTTCAGATCTTATGAAGCTATTATCATGGGCCAGGACTGGGCAAAAACCTGCCTCTGTCTTGTTTCCTTGTGTGTCTAATGGAGCCTGGTAAATTCTCCTTTTCCAGGTGTCACACCGAAGATCTCATGAGTTATGGCAATTTCTTACTAACAACTCTTGTTCATTTTAATGATATGGTGAATTCATAAAGCACTTACTGCATGCTAAGAATATGGATTACTTGTTCCCATGGTGCATCTTGAGATGTTATTAGGTCAATACTATTAATGTGTCCATTACAAGGACGAACTCTGACTTGGAGAAATAAGATTACTTGCCTTGGATAACACTTCTTGTCTATGGTTAGGATTTTAAGTTTATTTGAATCCAAAATATCTTGACCCATCTTCAGAATCTCTCCATTTTTCATATTTTTATCCCAGAGTTCACTGTACACCCTAAAATTCTATGCAAATGTATGGATAGACAAGTTATTTTCTAGAGAAAGAATGAAGATGAACAAATACCAGCTCTTCATAAAAGGTCCCTGCTCCATATAGCAAGATGTCAGCCCCTGATGCTCTGCCTTGGGTTCTCTAAGAGGTATCTGCAATCAACAAGGATATACCCAGCATTGCCCAAAGGAATTGACAGGGACCATCAAGAGATATTAAAACCAGGGATCCTCCTCCCCAATATTTTATGCTGTCCTCTTGAACATCCCCATAGTGAAGAATAAGGTTCTTCCTCTCTGTATTCTGAATGGCAGAGGTATTTGGTTTTTAGAACTCTTACAAGTCCTTAACCAGTCTCTTGGCCCCTGAGACTGCTGAGGCCAGAGAGATAGATGATTTCATCAATAGTCACCTACTCCCTGGCTAATGGGCCCGAAACATCGAGAAGTCAGGCTTCTGTGTCACAGCATTCATAACTTCTCCATCCCAGTGACTCGATTGATCAGCAAATGCAGTGCTCTTCTGAGTGATGGTTGGTGAGTGGGGGGGCAGGAGCCATCCCCAGCCCACACCGCCCACCTTAGTAATAGCTCATGATTGCCTGGCTGGGCAGCTGGTGGCAGGAGCAAGACTGTACAAGATAACTGATTGTTCATAATTGTCGACCAAATTGCATCCATGGTATTGAACTTAAAAATGGACTGGCAAAAGCATCTCTTATTGATCTCTGTAGGTGACGCAGAAGATGCGGCTGCATCTCCGAACTAGAGACCAGGCATCCATTGATCTGTATTTTTCTTCTCCTTTGAATAACCTATAGAGCAATGTGAGCACTGAACTTTAACTCCATGTCTCAAGGGCCTGAGGCTGTAGAAAACAGAACAGACTGTCAGTGGCAGGTTCCATGATGAGAGGCAGCCCCGCAGGCTGAGAATCTGGGAGATGGATTGTTTATGTCTTCTGATCTCCTGACACCTTCCTCCAAACTGCCCTCCTACTTCTCATGTTTCTCTATCTGGTGTAAAATCTGACGAAACCCTCAAATCCAGAGTCTGCTGGCTGACCACTAACTTGAGCATTCTGTACAGTTAACTCACCAGTTGTGGCTGTATTAAACTGCTCAAGGACCTACACATTCAGGTTTTGCCACATCCGGGAAATCAACAGTAATGATACCTCCCAAGCCTCATGCATTAAGAGCTCTGTGAAGTAGATCGTGGTTCTGTGACAGAGGAAACAAGGCATAAAGAGAGGCAGAAATACTTTGACGAACAGCTGTGTGAGGTCCAGGTACTGCAGACTAAACCCTTCCAGCGCCAGCTCCCAAAGTCACCAGGGGAGGAGATAATCTCTGAATTCAGGTCAGTATGCTCAGGGACCTGAGCAGACAGTGAAACTTCTGGAATCAGAGCTCAGAAATGACATAGAAAATCCATTGAAGATTCATTGAGTCTTGCTGATCATAGTCCATGTTCCCTTCCTCTTTTCTGGGAAAGGAATTATCATGTCCATTATACAGGCAGGAAAACAGATGAGCAGTAGAATATAACAAGTGCTTTTTGTCATTCTTTGTTAAGTCATTCCTCAGGACTGTTGGATTCCAGGAAAGTTTTTCTGCCAGCAGGCAGATGAGCAAGCTGGCCTGGAAATGAAAACTGGCAGGCTTCAGAGCTGGCCTGGGCTCCAGACAGTCCACAAAATGCCCTGTTGACAGCATTCCTCTTGGCTTCCCATGGGAGTGTGTTTTCTGATATCTGGAGTGGGGTGGTGAGGGGGTCAGCCTGGGGGGTTTTCTCCTTTTGGAAGTCAGGGCTTGGCCTCAGGCTAATAACCCCACAGATTAGCAAAGCAACCATGAAGAGCAGGGCAGAGATTGCTCAGCAGGACCCTCCACTTAATGAAATCACCAGCTGGGAGGTGAGTGACCAGCCTGCCTTCTAGATCCATCTTCCAGAGCCAGAGCCCCTCTGCCCATCCCCTGCTGCGTGAGCCCAGATAGCAGTTGCATCTTTAATAAACATGGCAGCCACCAGACTCCAGAGACCAGGGCAGAGGAGCATGGGCCTGGTGCTCTGAAGAGCTGTTCCACCTTGCCCACTCACCTTCTGCCTGAAGGACTGAACGGGACTGAGCTAGCCCCTGGCAACTCATTGCTCAGTCACACCTCCTGCCAGGGCATATTGAGTAGCCAAGAGACCTTCCTTAGGACTGACCAACAGGCAGTCCTCAGTCTCTTCTGTTTTTCGGTTCTTACCTTTCCTAACAGACACTTGTTTGTCTTGGGGTGTGCGTGGGTTTGATTTTTAAGAAGTGCTTTGTTTTAAAACTACTGTTTTTATCTATACAGATATGGGTAAATCTCACTGAGCTTTTGATGGTCTAAACCTGGCCACAACCGCAGTGTGCTGATGACAAGGGACTTAATTAAAAAAAATACAGAAAGGCTTATTTTTAAACCTTTGTCCACATTTGAATCACAAGAGAACCTGTTAAGACTTAGAGACCTGCCCGGCATCCCATATGGTCCCCTGAGCCTGCCAGGAGCGATTTCTGAGTGTAGAGCCAGGAGTAACCCCTGAGCACTGCTGGGTGTGACCTAAAAAAAAAAACTAAAAAAAAAAAGACATAGAGACTTGGAACCAGAGAGCTAGTTACAGGGTTAAGGCACTCACCCTGCATGTGGCCAACCCAACGTCAACCCCTCACACCACATGAGTACCCTCAGGAGCAACCCTCTAGCACAGAACTAATAGGCCCCAAGTACTGCTGGGAGTATGGCCCACAAGCACCTACTCCCAAATTAAATTTTAAAAATTTGTTTTTAAGGGAGCCAGGCGGTGGCGCTGGAAGTAAGGTGCCTGCCTTGCCTGCACTAGCCTAGGACGGACTTCGGTTCAATCCCCTGGTTTCCCATATGGTCCCCCAGACCAGGAGCGACTTCTGAGCACATAGCCAGGAGTAACCCCTGAGCATCACCAGGTGTGGCCCAAAAAAACAAAAACAAAAAAATTGTTTTTAAAATTTTAAAAGAAACAGATTCCTGTACAACCTCCTCTACCTCCAGACCCACTGCTTCCTAAGAGATCTGGGGAAGGGCCTAAGAATTTGCATTTCGAACAAGTTCCCAGATGTGCTAGGAACTAATGTTTGAGAACCACTACTAGTCTAAATTGCAGAATACTATGCGGACTTTTAAAAATAGTGTTGGAGAAGAATACACGTTGATTTGAGAAAATAGGAATGATAAGTTGCAAAGTGGAAAGTGGGGTGGGACTGCCAAGTGTCGGGGTAGTGCAGTGAGTCTAAATATGGCTCTCTCTGGATGGCATCCTGAGGTACCTACCTGAGGCAGCAGGGGTGGGGGCCATGCAGGCTTGGCCTTAGCTTCCAGCCCCACTGCTTCTCACTTAATGTGCTGTCTGTGAACAAACCTTAGTGGATTGCTAGGAAAGTGGGAACAGTAATAGACATGCCTTATCATGCTCTGTAAAGTGGTGCCAGGTATGATGTACTGTCACAGAGCCACTATATGTTTCTACATAGCCATGCATGCACGTACATACCTACAGATATTTGTCTTTGTGGGGTATCCATGGATGGTGAATTTGTGCCAATTTTTAAATTTGTCTTTTTCTATGCCTTTACAAGTTCCAGGCTGAACATATGTTACTTTTATTATTAAGACCGAAATCAATAAATATTACATGTATACTAATTACCTCTCAAATCCCTGAGTTCTTTTGTTCTGATTTATTCAGTCCTAAGTAACAGGGTTTTTATTGGGGGTGGGGGGATGAGAAATAATGCGAAACCATTAAAATTTAAAAAAAAATCTAAAGTCAGATTAAAAACAAAAAGTCTGGGATCTTTCAGAAGCTTAAAATAGTCCTAAAGCACAGTTCTCTGCCCTGAGGTCTGTATCCTTTGATGCTAATCTTGGCGACTGCCTGTTCTCCCACACTCCCTTGAAGGCTCTGGCCAGAAGATGCTGGAGCCACAGGATTCCACAATGCAGCCTCAGACACTGTAGTCAGTCACGAGCTGAGGAGCAGGGGTCTTTTCTAAATTCAAGCTCCAAAACTGAGTTTGGTATTTCAAGAGTGGGAGAAACCAAGTCAGAGACACAAGGAGCCCTGGTGTTTGCCTTTTCCTGGAAAATACCAACCTGAAACCCAAGTGCTTGGCAGAGGGAGTAGAGATTAAAAATCAAGGAGAAGCCCCAGGTTGCTCCTGACTCTGGCTTTGCTCTCAAAAAAGACCAATCCTCTGTGGAGTCATACCTTCCTGTCCTGAAATCTCAGTTCTGCCTTACAGATTCCTGTCACCATAGACTGACAACAGCTTTGTGATGCTAGTACCCTGCCCAGCATGCGCAGGTAAAATTTCACTTCATATTATCTTACCAAGTGAAAATACCATCGGGGGAGTGAATTCCGACCCGAATGACTCTGGGGTGGGAGCCGTTCAGAGTTCAATACCACCCTCTGTCACTGTCTTCGCCCCACGCAAGGCACCTGCTCTCCTTGGCATGAAGAAGGTTCCTATTCTTTCTTTCTAGCCTCTGGCTTCTGAGTCTCAACTGCATCACCATCTGTTTCTGACATCTCCAGGAGGCCCCGGGTGGTCTGGCCCTGCCTTTCTCTCCACCTCTCTTCTATTTAGCTGTCTCAACTCCAGCTTTTCTGCTCTGTTCCTCATATCCTCTCTGCTACCTCTGCCTCAGGGTGCTTCACATGTGCTGTTTCCTCAGCTGGTTTTGCTAATTCCCCTTTGTGCAATTAGCCCCAAGTCGCTCTCCATATCTCAACTCAAATATTTCCTTGGGGAAGGCATTCTTGTGGTATCCTACCTTAGCCCAAATGACACTGTTGGGGATTCTCTAGCACTTATCCTTATCCTTCATTGAACTTGGCATTTTTCATTAGAAATATATTAGCACTTTCCTTGTTTAATGTCTTCCAATTGGCTTCTAAGTCTATGTGAGTAGACAATGGATCTGTGGCATCTATGACCATTGATTATTGATCAAGGTTAGTATGGTGCCTCATATATTGAAAGTTTCCTTTTGTGGATGGATGGATAAATAGGTGAATGAATGGATGACAATGTGGACAATTTTTGGATGGATGATGAATAAAAGGACTTATTGCAGGGATGGGTGGATGGATGGAGGTTGGTGTATATTTTGATGGTTGATGGATAGAAAAAAGGATGAAAGAATGAATACATGCATGCATGAATATATGTTTTTCTATCTTAATCCTTTTATCTGAGCTTCTTTTAGATCCCACCTGAATACCTAAATTTTCTTGATCTGTTCTCTTTCTCACAATCTCCAGGATCTTTCTGTAGCAGTAAGGTATTCATCTGCTCAATTGGGGGTCCACTTTGTTTAATGGATCCAGGATAAGGTGACATGCCAATCTGGACCATAAGTAAGCAGGGGATGATGACACTTTCCCATATCTGCCCAATGCTGCTGAGTTCAAATTCCCTCCCTGAAGAAGAAATGATAATTGCTCAGAGCCCCATGGTACCCCTGGGATCTGCACAGACCTCAGTGCAAAACTTGTGAATTGGGCCTGGTTTGGGCTGTGGACTGTCAGGTCTATGAACTATAGGACCACCCAGGGAGCCAGGAACTAAGGAGACAGTTCCATAACTCTGAGATTATGGTGGTAAGTAGGGAAACCTCCTGGCTTCTAAACCCCCAGCCCCACGACTGGTCTTTTGACACTTTCCTAAATCATTTCAGTGACCATGTGGCAAACGTCTTTGTGTTTGAAGAAAACTGCAGGGCGTTGTAGGAAGTAGAGCAGTTGCTTGGCAGTGATTCAGGGAAATTCTGCGCCTTTCTTTAGTTTCATTTTGGCTGTAATTTTTTTTCTGATGGAAACTGCATGTGGTTCTAAGCAAAAGCAGGTCTGGATGGGCTGGAGTGAGAACTTGTCTGTGAGTCTGTATTGAGAAATTTGACACCTCCTAACTGGGGAAGCCTCGGGACCCAAGGATAAAGTTCTAGGCAGTGCTATAGCAACTGCATCATTTTGTGGTGATGATACCCCTCCTGTCCTTATTTTTATGGTACAATAAAAATATAAATCACAGCAACATTAAGATTTTCCTCTCCACTACATTATTTGAAAGTAGAAACAGATAAAATGGAATTTATCACTCTATTTCATTTAACCCACTTTATCAAAGCTATTATCATTTCAACACAACACCAATATGAACATGAATGAGCTATTTTCCATTCTGTGGACTGTACCAAGTTTTTAGAATCTGGGATGTGTCTTAACCCACAGCCATATCTCATGCACAACCATGTTTCCCATGCTAAGTGGCCACATGTGGCTGTCAGCCTACATCAGACAAAGCAGATTGCTGGCTTCCAGAGTCTGAGCTGCTCTAGCACTGAGCTCTAGCTCTGGAATAGAACAAGGGAGCCTTGCTGGCTCCTCCTTCTCAGACTGTGTAATTGGCTCCTCCAATTGTAGCCAACTCCCAGTTCCTTGTACTGACAGGATTTGACCTTGGGCTCTTTCTTGCTTCCTAAATGATGCCGTCCTGTGCCTTTATGTCAGATCTATGTACTCATAAGTCTGCATTGCATGCTTGCAGCCCAGAATGCTGGCCTCATCAGTCCATTATGGGCAAAACTACCGCCACGTTTCCTGGCGCCACACAAGGTATCACTGTCCAGGATCATATAAATGTCCTCTTTGAGTCACCTCCTTTTCTCTGGAAATATCTAATCAACTTGGGATCTCTCCCCTTAAGTTCTTCCCTCAAACCACTTTTCTTATCCCACCCTGAGTGCCTGGGAAATTTGTACTCATTTACTGCCTGTTATGGTACCCAGCTAGCCCTGGTCCTTCACTACTCACAATGACCTAGTAACAAGACATACTTAGACACAGCTCTCCTCTGTGTAGTTGTTATGCACTCAAAATCTCTTTCAGACTCTGGACACTGCTGGTGACAGATCCTGCATGGTGCCATATCTCTTCATCTCCCAAGCCTGTTCTCACTGTCTCCACAAGCCTGTCCTCTTCTCTGCTAGGAGCATTCTAGGCGTGTTCCAGCTGCTGGGTCTAGAAATTGCTATTTCCTCTGATCTTTGCCTCTCTTTTTTCTAGGACTGGCTTCTGGATGTCACTTCCATAGGGACCTTCTCCAACTACATTGACAGAGCTCCTTGCCCTTTTCCAGTCACAAATGACTACTTCAACTAATGTTATATCCCTCCAGCCAGTTATGAGCCTCTTAAGTTTCTTCATTTTAGTCTATAATATCCTAGATTTTTTTAATTGTGATCATTGGTTTACAACACAATATAGGTCTCAAATATATAGTTTCTCATCCTAGAGATTTCATAGATCACAAATACCCACCACCAACTAGTCAACCCCCTATCAATCCACACCCACCACTCTCTGCTAATCACCCCTTCCTTTCAGTCTTAAGAGTTTAGTCTCCTTCACCTTCACCTCCCTTCCATTCCTTCTTCTTCTTTTTTGTTTTTTGTTTGTTTGTTTGTTTTTTGGGTCACAGTCAGTGGCTGTGGTGGCGCCGCTCAGGGGTTACTCCAGGCTCTATGCTCAGAAATCGCTTCTGGCAAGCTCAGAGGACCAAATGGGATGCCAGGATTCAAACTACCATCCTTCTACATGCAAGGCAAACACATTACCTCCATGCTATTTCCCTTCCTTCTTTTCTCTTCCCCTCCCTTTTCCTCCTGTTTCCTTGTTCCTTTTAGTTGAGTTAGGTTTCTTTGCAGACCTTTCTATGTTTTAGGAGTACAATTCCACACCTCTACAAATGGCTATTGACACGCCAACACCCTACACCAATGTACCACAAAACCTCCTCTACACAAATTTTGCTTTGGATTTGTTTGTTAGCTTGCTTTGACTTTTAATATTCCACAAATGAGTAGAATTGTGTAATTTTGGTCATTTTGTTTCTTGTTCATTTCACTCAGCACAAGCCCCTCAAGGTCTATCCATGCTGTTCCAAATGGCAATATTCCCTCTTCCTTATGGCTGAGTAGTATTCTGTTCTGTGTGTATATTCATCCATCAGCAGGCATTTGGGTTGTTTCCAGACATCATTTCTTGAAAATAGCATTGCAATGAACAAGGGGGTTCAAATATCTTTTCAAATGAGGGTTTCCATAGTCTTTGGATCAATATCCAGAAGTGTATTACTGGATCCTGGGTTGTTCTTTCTGAGGCCCTCTCCACACTGCATTCCGTGGTGGTTTCACTTATTTCATTCTCCCGTTTTCTACATCCTTGTCACCACTTACTGTTTCTTGGTTTTTTTGATAATAATCATTCAAACTGGTGCGGGTGAAAGCTCAGTGTGGTTTTGATTTGCTTTTTCCTAATGATAAATGTTGCGGCTCATCTTTCCCTGTGTCTTTTCATCTTTCCATGTGTCTCTTGGCCACTTTTTTTTTTATGAAACATTGATGAATTGAATTGTTTAGTATTTGGGGCTAGTAATTCCTTGTCTGATATGTGGTTTGCAGATATCTTCTTCCAGTTGCTTTTTGGCTTTAACGATGACTTTTTTTTGCTCATAGAAACTTTTTTAGTTTGGTGAAGACCTATTTGTTTATGGTTTCTTTTGTTTCTCTTGCTGTTGGAGATGAATTCACTAAGACGAATGTCACAGAGCTGTATTAATCATGTTCTTGTGTGTTTTATGGTTTCAGATCTCATATTCAAGTTCATCTTATATGGTTGATCCAGTGTGAATTATTTTAGCATATGGTATTAAGCAGAGATCTTACATCTTGGACATGTGGAATGTGGCAGTTTTTTCCAGTAACATTTATTGAAGAGACTTTCTTTCACCATAGTAGAATCTTTGATCTTTGTCATTAATTCGTTTTATTTATTAAAATATCCCATATGGGATGCCGGGGGATCGAACTGCCATCTATCCTAGGCAAGTATGCACAAGGCAGATGCCTTATGGCTTGTGCCACCGCTCCAGCCTTTCTGTGCCCATTCTTATTTAATATTTTTGATTATTGGTTTGATTATTGCTACTTTGTTACATAGTCGAAGTTAGGGAGCATGATACCTGCATATCTGAGATTTTGTTGTTGTTTTTGGGC
>PVKC010024001.1:0-17297 GCA_004027635.1 Crocidura indochinensis | reverse complement strand
AAATATACTTGATACTGAACTGTTTCTTCTTTGTTTTTTCTACTCTTCCATTTTGTTTTTTGGTTTTTCTTTCTATTTTTTCAATAACTGTGCTTTTCCTTATTTTGAAACAAATGTATTATGATCAGTTATGTCAACTATGTGGTGCATTTATTTTCTTTAAATAAAAAAAATTAAATCCGGGGCCCAGGAAATAGCATGGAGGTAAGGGGTTTGCCTTTCATGCAAAAGGTCATCAGTTCAAATCCCGGTGCCCCATATGGTCCCCCGTGCCTGCCAGGAGCAATTTCTGAGCATGGAGCCAGGAGTAACCCCTGAGCACTGCCAGTGTGACCCAAAAACCTAAAATAAATAAATAAATAAATAAATAAATAAATAAATAAATAAATAAATAAAAATTCATTCCTAGGTACTAAGAAATAGTCCTTCCTTTCCACTTAACCCATGCTCAGTTCCTAAAAGGTAAGTTGGCATTTCCAAACAATAGAATTTCCCGTAGCTCTTTGCTAGAATTCTTGATTCAGAGAAGACATCATAGGCAAGAGTGAATAGAGACAACAAGAAGATAGAAGCTAGGAGTTTAGGACTTTATAGGTTACCTAGGTCAAGAAGGAAATACAGAAAAAGGCCAAAAACAGTAAATACAGAAGTCATAAACTAACTGCTAACTTAAGTTTCTCTGTTCATGCATTCCCATCAACCTGCTCCCTTCAGAATCTTTTTATATATTTTTAAATATCACATGGATCAAAAGTCTATGCATTGTATACTGTGCTTGGTACTTACCCTTTATTAACAAAAATCTTCAAATTTTTTTCCCAATCTCTTTGTATAAAAAACATTTTCATTCTTTCATCCAGCTGTACATTGAGCAAGGATAGATTATAATTTAGTCTGTTTTCTGGTGATGAACTTTGGCTTGTTTCCAATCTCACACTTTCATAAATATCCTTTGACTGGTTAAACATGTACACATGTTATTTTACACAGCAGTCCTATTTGTAGGATTAATTCCCCAATGTGAAATTATTATGGGACAAAATTATCATCAGACTCCAAAAGAGAATCAACTTCTATAAATATAAAAGTCAAGGCTATAATTTTTCCATTGGGTGTCCGGTTTAGCACAGGAACAGATAACTAAAAAAATCCCTCCAGGAAAGATATTTCTGACTTCCTCTCTTTGTGAAAACAGAAAACAATCCCAAGTACCCATGATGAATGTGCATTTTACTCCCCATTTAATGTGCTTTCCTCCAGCTGTTATAGAAATCATCAGTTTGGTGTACTCTCTTACAATTTTTATTCACAATACTTTTTAAAAATCTTTTTAATAACATTGGGGAAATGGTTGAATTTTTCAGTAATTCATGCATAGAAACCTGATCTGGAGTTTGCTAGTGTGACAACAATAGACTCATTTTATGATTGCATAACTTCAGCAATCTTCTTCCTACCTTGAGTTATTGGCTTAGTGGTTGGTAGGCATGCAAGTTTAAATGCACATTGCTCGTCTAATCCTTGCTTAGCGGTTTCCAGCACACTGACCCCCAGAAACAATTGTATAACTTAAAATTTATAATATAGAGCCTCTCCTTCTACAAAGATTCAAACGCCGAGCCAGCGAGTATGTCCATGGTGGCTGGGAGTGGAAACTTTGGCACTAAAGTTGTGTGGGATAGAAGAGACAAAAGAGCCAAGTGAGATGGCCTGTTTCCCTTATTTCTGACATCAATCATTTCCTGCCAGATGATTCTGACACTAAAAGAGTTGAGTTTTTCCTGGGGAGCTCCATCCCAGGTCATGTTCTCATAAATCACAATGAGCTGCTCTCCCACAATTGACTCTAAGGACTAACTCTCAAGCATGAACAGAATACCATCCCAGGAATCCCGAGAGAGACTGCAAAGGGCCCCCTAGCCAGAAGTGATTTAAAAATGAGAAACAGCCAAGCAGGCAAAAGTATAAATATATATCCAGTTCTCACAGCATTTTCTTGCAAGATTAAAACTGAGGAAAAATAAAACAACCATAAAGATGATAGAAAACCCAACACACAAAGAAAAAGAACAAAGAGGGAAAGAGAGCGACTACGTAAATAGCCCAATAGCTTCTTCGATGGTGCCACCTGGTGAGACTTGAGTGAGAGGATGTGGGTTGGAAAAAGGAGCTCAAGAAACCCCTGTGAACTGGCAAAGCCAAGAGGAAAGGTAACAGAAATCAGAGTGCAGCTGCTCTTTTTGCTGTTTAAATCATTATATATTAGTTGCAAATTTAGTTCGTTGGCCAACACTCAAAAGTGACATATGGCCAATAAAAGGTTCTGTGGAGTTTTCCATCTGCTGTTTGACTTTACCGTGGCTTCCACGTGTAAAGCTCTGTGTCAAAGCAGCCTACTCTTCAGAATCCTTTCATGAGCTGGATGTGGGTTGTTAGATGTGAGGGAGTCTCTGCCAGTGTATGTCACCAAGCTAGCCGAACATTTGACAGGTGTGCACATGTTCTCTGGAATCAGTTCCACACTCAGCTCCAACCACTTCCCAAAGGCATAAAATAAATTGTTTTTGTATTGTTTCCATTGTAATTGAACCTTCTGCAGAGCCACAAGTGGCAATGCCATGGGTTCTGCACAAGAAATTCTTAGGCAGCATCTTGATACTCTGCTAAAAGCTTGAGAGAGACAACTGCACTCTGGGTGATCATTAAAACACATGTGCCAAAAGCAGGGGAATTAGCAAGTTATGGCGGTTCCATTTGGGGAGCCATTTTCATTGATGTTGTAATGAAAAGGGGGGAAAAAGACTAAGAAAGAGTTTTACTTTCCAGGCTCTGAGTTGTTCATTTTTCCCACCTTGGAATGAGAATTACCTGTTATTAGCAAATCAAGGTAATTTGATCAGGTTTGTGTTATTCAATTGTATCACTCTGAGTACTTTAGAAAAGCCATCCCTCTGCATTCTGCTGCACACATTCTAGGAAACTTTGCTGGTCTTCTTACTATAATGGCCATCTGTAATGAGGGCACAAGTTTATTTTATTTTGTTTTATTTATTTTATTTTGTTTGGGGGGGGCATACCAAGCTGTGCTCAAGGCTTACCCTTGGCTGAGCTTAGGGATCACTCCTGGCAAGGCTCAGGGGACCCTATGTGGGGCAGAGATCAAACCTTGTGTTGGCCACACACCACGCAAGTGCTTTACCCACTGTTCCATTTCTCCAACCCCAGAGACACATTTTTAATTCCAAAACTTGATAAGGGAAGTAAAAACTCAAAATCATTCTAATCCTTTTCTTGCTGTGGTGTTCTTAAAATTGTGATTGTAGTATGAATGATCTATATGGTAATTGCTTAAATAAAAGAATGAAAAATTGTCCCCTGAAAATGATTTTTCTGTAACCCAAAGGAACACTTCTAGAAAGAAGGGCACTCAGGTGTTTTTTTTTTTTTTTTTTTTTGTATTTTTGCAGGATACTGTCACTTCTCATGTTTGCCCAGAACCTGCCAGAAATATATTACCAGAGGCTATATATTTGAGTCCAGATTGGAGGCTAGACTCAAAGAAAGTCCTCTTGCAGATTTGTTTGGATCTGTCAGATGAGAGACTGAAAAAGGGAAGAATGAAGACGGGGAAAAAAAGAGACTTGTTGAAATACTACATGGGCATCCATGTAAAAAATGAAAAGTCCCAGGTCTGTGAGGAGGTGGTACACATATAACAATGAATCATTTGCACAGAAATAGACTCTCAGTTCTGACAGAAAACAAGGACTTAAGAAGATGGATTCCTCCCAGGTTCAACAAGAAGTGAAGACAAGGAGAAGCCAGTGGCACTTGGGGTTTGGCAGTGAGTCACAAACGCCTTCTTCAGCATGCTGAATTGGCAAAAACTCAGTCCTCAAGGAGCCAGCCTCTCCGGAGACTGTAATTTTTTTTTAACCCATGTGTATTTGAGGGAAAACTTAATCTCTCTGCCACTGACTCATTTACACTTAACTCATCAAAATGTTGTTTGCTTTGTGCGATATGGCCAGTTATTGTGTGTGAGTCTTAGTTTAGAAACAACCTCAGGTCCTGGACAAAGACCCAAGACTCAACATGACACTCAGACTCACTTTTTGCTTTGATCATAATGTCATTTCTTTGGGTCACATTACTGGGAAAGGGGTTTCTACCTTTCAACAGTCCATATTTCTATCACCCAATGCTCCTACATATATATACTCATGCTATCTCTCTCTTTCTCTTTCTCTCTCTCTCTCTCTCTGAACTATAGATCAATAAATAGGATTCTGTCCCCTACAGTTAAATTGGGTTATGATAAACATGCAAATAGTAATTATGAGCTACACCCATCACCATTTCTTTATAAGAGTAGGCTATGAGTTCATATGGCTTTGGGTTCCAGTGCCACCTCTGTCTGTCCTTTTCTGGTTGGAATATTTAGACAGCTTTCTTCAACCTGCTGAGCATGTGTTTTCTTATTTGCAATGTGTGAATATTATGATGGTTACTTTTTCACAATAATGCAGCTTCAACATGTGGATACCCAGGCAGGAGATCCACTTAGCCCTACTCAAGTTGAACAATGTATAAAGGCCTACGCAGGGATCTCAAACTGTTTGCGGCCCTCCGTACAACATTTTGTGGCCCTGCCCTAGAGGAATCTTTTTTTATTTTGTTTTGTTTTGTTTTAGTTGTTTGGGTCACACCACCCCAGTGTTAGTAGCTTACTACTAACTTTGCACTCAAGGATCACCCCGACTTTGCCTCCTGCGGCCCCCAGGTAAATTGAGTTTGAGACCCCTCTAGAACCTTGACAGCTAGGTGGGACAAACTCATCACATACCTGTTCTGATCACAGGCCTTGCAGTTACTGCAGGTAGCTCCTATCCTGAGAATCTCTTACCTCCTCGGGGCCTCTCCATCATTTTCTGCTGCTCTGCTGAATATTGGCCTTGGTATCAGAGTGTAAAGAGGACCCAGGAATGCAACTAAAGAAGTAAGGGGGAGTGAAATAAGAATGCAAGAAAGGGAGTAGTAATGAGAGGAGGCTTCAGTGACTCTATCACAGGTCCCTGGAAACTGATGGGGAGGACACATCACACAAGCTTTTGTACTTGGCTTACTCAGGGGACAAAGACAATGGTGTGTGGGTCACACATTCTCTTGATTCAAGCATCCAACAGAGCACTGCAAGGAAGTTTGGATGGACATGGATGTGAGCAGAGCCAATAATAACAGTGAGAGATGGCATATGAATGCACTGATGACCAAAGATCTAGTTGCATATTTTTGTTTTGTTTTTGGGATACACCTGGAGGTGCTCAGGGGTCACTTCTGGCAGTCTTGGGGGACCATATGGGATGCAGGGATCA
This sequence comes from Crocidura indochinensis, assembly GCA_004027635.1. NCBI lineage: Eukaryota > Metazoa > Chordata > Mammalia > Eulipotyphla > Soricidae > Crocidura > Crocidura indochinensis. The sequence goes on along the minus strand of PVKC010024001.1, from coordinate 11,922 downwards.
AACCCAGGTCCATTCTGGGCTGGCCATGTGCAAAGCAAATGCCCTACTGCTGTTGCTATCACTGGTCTAGTTGCATCTTAGGATCCTATACAGGGCCTGCATATTCCCACAGAAAGTTCAAGGAAGTTAATAGTACAGGAAGTAAGCCTGTCAGAGGTTGTGAGCCAAAAGGAACTGAGGGATAAAGACTTGTTCGTTTTTCCCCCTTCATTTGACAGTCTAGACACCTAGTTTATACATCCTAGAAAATGATGTATAAGATGAAATGCTTCATCCAACATGCAAAAGACAGTTTGGATTATCCTGATCTCAGTACTTCCCCTTCCTGACACATTTTTCTGAATCCTCACTCCCATTCTCTTAGTCAATGTGGTTTTAGGAACAGGGCCTCAAGTTCTACCTTCACAGGAAGGAAATTAAGACAAAACAAAGATTTATTTCATATTGATTCCATCTCTAGCACTGTTCAAACATCACAAGAATTGGCTCTTTCTTAGGGTAATTAGAAGTGCAGAGTGGACGTCACATGTGGCCTATTCATAGTGCAAGACTTTCTAAGTTTTTCAGGAAGAAAGATTCCATCCCAGGTTCCTAGAAAGTGAGAGAACTCTTGAAGAGACTGGGGTGTGCAGGCAGAATCCTTGCTGGCCGAAATTAGAAAAAAGTACTATTCAAGGATAAATTGGAAAAAGACACTGGATGGCTTTCTGCAACAGTTTCAGTAGCAACCCCTCTGCTGAACTATTCATTCCCCTTTATTCAAAATAACCCCAAGTCTCTTCCACCACAACCTATTGAGCAAGGAAGAAACAACTTATAGAACTTATAGAATTGAGTCCTTGATAAAAAAAAAATTTGATCGTGGCAGCCTCTATAATGAACTTCAGGGAATATTAAGACTAATTGGGGATTTCATATTTTAAACATAGTGTATAGGGGGAATGAAGTCCTTTCACTGGTCTGGTGAGGGAACAATTTGTCTAAACATCATTGTCCTCTCTCTGTGGCACAGGCTCAGGCATTGGACCTTGTAAACTGACTCCCAGCTCCTGGCCTCCAGGTAACATCTCCAAATCTGGCTTGTTTTACCTAATCTTGGGCTTTTCTGCTTTTTTTTTGTTTTGTTTTTGTTTCTTCTGTTTGTTTGTTTTGGGGTCATACCCAGCATCGCTCAGGGGTTACTCCTGGCTCTATGCTCAGAAATCGCTCCTGGCAGGCTCAGGGGACCACATGGGATTCCGGGATTCGAATCACCGAACTTCTGCATGAAAGGCAAACGCCTTACCTCCATGCTATCTCTCTGGCCCTTTTCTGCTCTTTCAAACCAAGCAGTAGTATCTGAAACATGAATAATACATGACTCTGCTCCTGGAAGGACATGGGTCACTCTCCCTACCAGCGTGCAAATGAATATTTACCAAGCACAAGGCCCCTCCCTGTCACTATGAGCTGGCTGGTGCAGCAATGTCAGGGTGACAGGATTCTAGGACTGACCTCTGGAAGAACCCCAGAAGCTGAAAAATTGGAAATTTTATTTCATTCTTTCATTTTTTCGATGACTATTACAGATTATTTTAGTCATATTTTAAAAGTGTTAACATTTTCAATGTACACTTAATGTTCTATCATCATCAACAAACTACCCAAGACCCTCTACCATTGTCCTTATGTCACCTCTAGTCCTTCTCTTTCTCCCCCTTCCCATTTTTGATAATCTCAGGGTTTTAAACCAAGTCCAAATTGTTGTCTTATTTGATACTATCTATTCCCTTGCATTAGTCTCTCTGCATTTCACAAATGAGTAATATCATCTGGTATTTGTTCTTCTTCCTCAGACTCCTTTCACTTAATGTAACACCCTCAGTTCCATCCATGTTGCAGCAAACTGTGAGGTTTTATCCTGTCTTTCAGCTGCATGATATTCCATTGTGTATAGACACCACAACTTCCTTACCCAAATTAATTTCTCTTTAGACATTTAGGGTTGTTTCTGTATCTGGCTATGAGATTTGGCACTGAAATAAACATAGATCTGCATATATTTATTTGAATTGACTCTTTAGTTTGGGACCCTGAGTTCTGTCTAGAGCCAGCCTCTCTCTAGGTTCATTTAGGAGAGGCAGTTTTTCCAGAATTACCAAGAACAAATATTCTGGGTTTCCCAGTCCTTACAATCTCTGCCATGATAGCAGATAAGCAACCACAGATATTAAGTGCAAACAGACCCCACTGTGTGCCCTAAAACTGTTTGCTGGCAGAATTTGGCAACTGGCTATAGGACACATACTCCTCCCACCCACCTGTTCCCAGGTTTGTTCACTTTATCATCATAAACACTCATGTGTGGTGAACCGAACTCCTTTACATTTCTCTCCAAGTACCAGAAAGCTGGAGAAAATGACTTCACAAAGCTCAAGATTCTTAAATGTGATTTTACTCACCATTAAATCTTTCAGATTTGAGATGGGGCAGAAGAAGGAGAAACAGCTGTTCAGAACAGATGTGCACATCAGGAGAAGAGAAGGGGGAGTCAGATGAGAAGCAGAAAAGATCGCATAGCAAATAGTGATACATAGGTGCATTGAGAGAGAGGAAAGAGGAGGTCTTTGGGTGAGAGATTTGCAAAGTCACATCATCCCAGTTCTATGGGGCCACCATAGGCTGTGAGGCACCACATTGAACAGCCTAGTTTGTGCAAAGGCTACACTTTGATGTGACAGATCTGTTTGCGATGGAACTATGGATAGACCATTAGCCCTGAGCATCACATATTCGCATCTGTCAAGTCAAGTTAATAAGACCAAAGTGAGGATTCAATGAGGCAATTATGGAAAGAGCTTGAAAAGTGTCTGGCATGGTTGAACAGTCCCACAAGACCAGCTGTTGACTGAGAGTGAGTCTAAGGAAGGAAATTTAATCAAAGTGAGACTCCAACACCTAGTTCACATGGCCTTCAGAGGGTATTTTAATATTTCCTCTCTCCACAGAAAGTAAAAAAAATTACCAACCGGTAATTCCTATTAATAGTAATAGAACTCAGGTTTATGCTCTTTCATAAACCAAGATTTTGCCCCTTACATAGTCTTTCTTCCCTGGGTTTTTACCACAGAGTGTTTCTGTGATCAAATCTGAACAAGACAAGACAGCTTTACTCAGTCACTTCTTTCAGTATGCTTTCTTTAGGGCTTACATAAGAATGAACACAAATTATGTCAAATGATATTTCAGGTATAGAAGACTAATTACTTTTTAATGTTTGTGTCAATTGTTTTGAGGCCACACCTGTATGTGCTCAGGACTTACTCCTGGCTGTGTGCTCAGAGATCACTCATTGCAGGTCTTGGGATTGTTGGGATTGAGACATGGTTGACTGTGCGCTAGGCAAGCTTTTCCTGCTGTACCATCTCATTGGATCCTCATTGCTTTTTGCTTCTTTTGGTGTGGAAAACTGTGTAGATCTTTTTTCATCTCTTGACTCTAAGGAAGAACATATGATATGAACATTTATGATGAGGTATTGTGTTTCTGAGCTCAAGTGTAACTACTTTCAGAAAAGTAAAATAAATGGGAATGTAATGTTTCCTGAACTCAAAGTGTTCTCCAATCACAGAGTCCTTTTGACCTCATCACTCTCTCCCAGACTCTTTCCCAGATCCACTGGGAAATAAGAACTCACATAGCAGTCTACGCTGGTTTCTAGCTCTTACTGATTGCTGGTGGGAGGAGGGTGGGGTGAAGCAAAGGCTTTCAACCTGGGGTCACCATCTGTGTAACTTTGTAAATACTAACACCCACTTTCTCCCAAGCACTTTGATTTCCTTCATATGACTGGACATTAGGCTAGCTTTTAATTTTTCATTGAAATAATATACTACATACAGAAATCGCATCTAAGTATTGAGTTTAATAAATCTTTACAGTGAAATACACCCATGTGACTAGCAATCAGATCAAAACATAGAACATAACTACCAGCCAAAGTCCTTTAACACCTCATACACACACCCCTTCTCCCAAGGTAAACACAAACCCCATAACCAATAGAATTTGGTGTCTCATTGATTTGATATAAATGAAATCATGCAATACATACATATAACATTTCTTAAATGTTTGACTTCCTTTTTGGCAGGATCAAGAGCTCTCAAGAATTACTCAGTTTCCCCAAGATACAGTACTGCTCAGACCTGAGGTGCTTGCATTTGAAAGTTCTGGGGCAAACCATGTTGTACGATGAATGCAAGCATGTACCTTAACCCTTACCTTAACCTCCTTGGTCCTTATATTTCAACATTTAAAAACTATTCCTTTTCCCCAATCTCCCATAACTTTCCTTGTTACTGTTGCAAGGACAGAAAGTTGGTCTCACCAGCCCAGAGAGCTTCCGTGGATCACATATCAAACACTAATTGCACATACACTAGCCAAGACTCACCCCATTTTAGTCGAAACACACAAGTTGCAGTTGTGATGCTTTCTGGGGATTGTTGTAGGGCTCATGTATGGGGTCACCAGAGATCACACCCCTTGGCCATGGTGTTTGCATATTTTTTCAGTTGTGGTACTCACTCCTGAGTTATGTCCCTTTTCATGATGCGCACACTGCAGAGAATTAAAGTGCTGAAATCAAAGATAATAGAGTTCCAGGTTCAAGCAGCAGTGTGGTCCAGATGGCACTTTGCAGTTAGGGTACCCCAGCGATTTGAACTCATGAACTCAGTGTTGCAAAACAGAGACTCTAAGAAAGACACTGTACAATTTCTCTAGACCCTCAATATGAATTATTATATTGAAATAAACTTTTTTTGCTTTTTTTGTTTTGTTTTAAGTTTGGGGGCCACACCCAGCAGCTCTCAGGGGTTACTCCTGGCTCTGCACTCATAAATCGCTCTGGCAGGCTCAAGGTACCATATGGGTTGCCAGGGATCAAACCCAGATCCATCCCGAGTCAGCAGCATACAAGGCAAATGCCCTTCTATTATGCTATCACTCCAGCCCTGAAATAAACTTTTAAGGCTTAGCACAGTTTATACAAACAGAAAGAATTGTGTCAATAACAGTTTCTATTTACCCCATACTATTTGTTCTTCATTATTAACATTTTATAGTAAATGCTACTTTTCAGGGCAACTATTTTAAAATTTTCAATTCTTTTCATAATGTTAAAAGGATTTATCCAAACTGTTGTGTGCCATTATCGTTCTCATTGCTAAACGGTGCTCCATTATGTGAATAATCCATAATTATTTATCCATATCACTGCTGATGGGCATCTGGATAATTTCCAATTTGGAGTTCTTACAAGTAGTGCTGCTATAAACATTCTAATAAGCAGCTGTATTTTCCAGATGACTCTCCAGAGGACTGAGATGTGGCTTAAGTGGCAAAGCACAGAAAAGCTCAAGCACAGCTCAGGACAGTCCTGGTGGCCCTGAAGTACCAGTGACTAACCTGAGCACTAACAGTGGAGTTAAAGAAGAAATTAAAGAAATCAAATTCTCCAGGTTTTCCAAGAACTAGAAACCAGTTACGATGTAGGCCAAAGAATCCATGTTTTCCTTTATTTCTTACCCCTATATCTTTCTTCTCCATAGCAAAAATAAGAGAATGGAGTGGAACCTGAGGTTCACTTCTGCCTAGTGCATAGTCTTAAAATAGAAACAAACAGATTTTACACAAAACAGGTTTCTCACTAAATGCACTTTTGATTCTGCTTTCTATTTTCAATACCAGGAGCCCCTGTTCTATATTTGAGGAGGACATTTCTGTAGTAACATTCCTTCCCATTATCTACTGCCCTTCCTCTGGTTCAGCATTGACATTCTCTCTAGTTTTTCCACGCTGCATCCCAAACATTCCTCTATGGACACATAAAATTTACATCCATCAAAAACAAACGCTGGGGACTCATGAGAACATCTTGAAAGTGAATCAAGACGTGTTGTGAGCTCTGTTTATCCAATAGGGAAGTATTAGTCATTTGTCATTCTTGCCTTATGTATTGATTGTTTCTATGTTTTTCTTATTTTTCTATAGACATTTATCTTTTATTTATTGATTTGGGGAAATTTTTTTATATAGAAGGGCATTAACCCTTGATTTTCTATCATAAGTGTTGAAATTATTTTGTGTGTTGGTGCTTTCTTGTAAGGACCCTCCCTGGTTCACTCAAGTGGCCCACACAAAGTTGTGTCATGTACCCTGAATTAGGAACATAAACCTTCTCTCAACCAGAAGAGCAACCCATAGTATTAGTAGAAAATACTGCTATTTAGAAATTTAGAAATACCTGTGAAACTCAGTATTATGAATCAACTCGACTACATCATGTTGCCTGCTATTTACTCATTCCTCTGAACATTCCTGGAATGGTGTTTTGGGAGAATATTAGCATTGAAATGAGTAGATTTTATTAAACAAATTATCTTCCCTCATGAGGTTGGGCTTCATTTGATCAGTTGAAAATTTAAGCAGAGCAAAGGATTCTGTGGCGAGGCCTCCACCACTGCTCCCACCTCTGTCTACAAAATAGAATTCTGCCAATAGTTGCACTTGATCTGCAATATCAGCTCTTCTTTATGTCTCCAATTTGATGGTCCACTCTAAATTTTGGATGTGCTAGCATAAGTGATGGACTGATCTGAAAAATAAATCTGTCTGTCTATCTTTCAAGAAAGAATGGGGGGGGAGGAGATATATCTTTATTAGTTTTGCTTCTCAAGAATCCTCTGACAGCTAAGTTCCAGAAGTTCTAACCACTTCTAAAAAAAGACACCAATCATCAGATTTCCAGCCCACCCTAATTCATTCTGACCTCAGATGAACTAATTACATCTGTAAAGACTGTTTCTAATATTACATACTAGCTTGCTGGAGGAACATGAATTGGGGAGGGAAGGCAACATTAATTCCATGCAATCTACTTTTGTTTCATATTACCTATCAGTCGGCTTACATTCTATTTACATTTTTCTACACTCTATGCCATTTTCTCAAGAATAGAGATTCCACATTTAAACTCTGGCACAAGCCTGACTCTCCTCTTTCAGCTTTTTCAGATTGAACATATGGCTCTCAGATATAATTGTTACACTTGATGGTAGATGCTGGATGCCTAATGCAGATGGTTCCATTTATTGATAAGCTGACTGATTTGACAAGCATTAACCAGGCCGAACACTGAATTCCCTGGGATAAGAGCATGGCTTCTGAAGACAGGAGTCAGGTATAAATTCTAATGAGCAGTACAATCTTGGATTAGTTATTTTTCTTCTCCTCACTGTAAAGCATCATCATGAATATTAAACAGAACTAAGAACACATGTCTATATTAATGCATAAACATGGTTGCACCAAATTGAGATAGGGCATATCTACCCATAATGAGCAAGTTTGACCTATTTATCATAGGGATTAAACAAGTTATTTATCTGAGGATCTAAAGAATAAAAACAACTGAAACATAATGGAAAAGTCCCAAGTGTATGAACACCAAGCCCACCAATCAGGCCATGTCTTAAGAGGCAACCAGCTAGATTAATGCCTAGCATATAGGAAGATAACTGGCCTTCAAGGTTCCACTGTTTTCTGGTGCAAGATTATTAAAGATTCAGTTTAAATGTATTCCAAGATTCTTGATGCTGTGATACTTTGGACTTTTTGCTAGTGAGTTACTGGAAATAGACAATTCAGATCTTCTAGCCATCCTTTAAAGTTGTCATTCTGAACCTTGCTTATATACTTCTACCGATTCAAAAAGACCAGTGCTCTCTGTTCCTTACAAAGTCATGTATAATGCAGGCCCAACCTTATGTGAAAAAAAATGGTCACTGTATGTTCCTTACTCACATTCTAGCCACACAATGCACCTGAGTTTTATACAAGCACTCAGAGGCATTTCTTCCTTCATGATTTGCCTCATGCTACTATTCCCTTACCTGCACTTCCATCTTCCATTATCCTGCTGAAAACCTTAGCCCCATACAGATCTCTATTTCCAATATCATGCATGTATATGAATCAAATCTAGATGACATCATTGACTTTATGGGGGTGGGAGAGGCATACGAACAAGTATTAAAAGCTACAAATAGACTATGGGCATGGAATAATGTCACCAAACCCCATAAACATGGGTTCTATGGCTTCCAGTCTTACCCTGTTCTTGCAGCTCAACACTTGGGTTACATCTTGATTTTCCAGCGACAGTGGCTGAAGTCAGCTGCGTTACATTGTACTTCCCTCACTAGAGAGTCGTTCTATTTCTTTTGACAACCCATTCACCTAATCAGATTCCAAATTCATTGAGGGCCGTCACTAAAGCATTGCTTATATAAAACACAACATTATGAAACAGCCAACTTGAATTGTAAAAAATTGGATTTTAAAAATTCATCTGCAAAACACACAATATAGTACACAAAATACGCCATCACTCACCCTACCAAAATGTGACTCCTTTCACCATCCTTATCCCACCTTTCTCCTTCCTTCTTTATTTCATCCTTAAGGTGATGAGTGTCATGATGGTGGTAAAGAAGGACCTGGGGATTGGGATGAAGGAAGGAATGCAAGAATGTGTTGTGATGAATATTGTGTGGTAACTTCTCTAAAGAGAAAGGCTTGGAGCCAGGTATCTAGCTCAGCACTAGAGATATTACCTTGTTTGTGTAAAGTCCTGTGTTCAAACTTCAGTACTGTCAACAACAACAAAAAATAGGTAAAATCAAGTAACACTATTTTCATATTAAATTGTCTGAATCAAGATGCCATGTGACATAAGAAAAACAGACATGTCTATGGCTTGGGGATAGGGTTGGAGATAACTTTATTTTTCAGAAAATATGCTTGGCATCTCTATGCTTAGTCTTATAGGCATCATGGATTCTCCACCAAAGTACAAATGAATTTTATTTATCGTTATATTTTCCCTTAATACCCTCATTGCACTGGAGGCCAAAGTAATAGAGCTTGCCAGCTACACAAGGTTAAAATTCCTTTTTATACCACTGTGTTTGTGCCATATTTCTGCTGATACCTATATTAAAGTTCTCTTAGGAAAGATCCTGCTAGCTTTTAAGTTAGGTTCTAGTACTATCAGTGAACTTACCAATGACATTCAACATAGTAGGATTCAAGTTCACTCTGACCCTTTCTCCTGAAAGCTAAAGAATGACCAAATATGTGTGTGAGAAGCAACGGCATATTTAGAGATGCATAGTCATGTTTTCTGATTGGCAAATAAATATTTCAGCCCTGAGACTCAAGACACAGAGCCAGCAATCTCCAATTGTAGGGTTTATTGGTCTATTTATTTTTCAGAAGCTAAACCAGCAAAATACAACCTGCTGCAAATTTGTTTCATTTGCTCCTCCAGTCAACTCCAGAGGAGTTAGTGACCGTTACATTTTTATAGGCTATCAATAGTTTTTCCATCAAAAAGCTATTTTAATTCATTAAGGAGGCTTTTTTAAAATGCCACTGTCTGGCCACCAGCCTACTAATGGCAGAGAAAACAAAAGAAAACATTGGAGGAAATGGGCAACATGAATTCTGCGGGTGCACCTACAGCTTTTGTTTGACTCGGGTTCATTAAATTTTCTCTGCTGATACAAGAAAACTCAGCAGTGTCTCCACTGCCCACCGACCCTGGGAACACTAACCAAAATTCCCCTGAATCCAATCTTCTCTCTTGCTCTCCTGGAAATCAGACTGTTAGTGGGACACAAAAACTACACTTGGGGGTGCCAGAGCCAGGCTTCATTACTCCATTAGCTACTAGCTAATCATTGTGGGCAATTGTCTTAGCTCTTCCCTGTTTTCTCATCTGTAAAACAGAAACATGGAGTGTATCTTTTTCCTGGGGTACTAAAGTGGAATAAACAAGATAATGTACTAAAAACTGTGCTACTAAAGAACTGTGACTGCGAATACTGATGGGCTATTGTGAGTCTACTGTAAGGCTGTGGTTGGAGTAATTTGTACTATTTTAAAACTTTTCTATCCAGGCTCAGTGCTGTTTGATTGTGCTCTCTTCTGTGATCTCCATGCTCTCCACATTTCTCCGCCTCATTCAGCTTTGTCTGTGTTCACATAGTATAGTTCTTAACTGAATAGGCTGCAGATATGTGCTCTTTCCTGCATCAGTATCTCCTCTGATACTGCTCTTAACCATGTAAGAGTAAGGGGGAATAGCACTGACTCAATCAGGGATTTTATGGATGCCTAACTTCTCCTCAACCCCAAGAAGTTCCATCTCTGGAGAATGCCTAATCTTATACCATTAATTAGTTCAGCTCAAAGAAATTTCAGGAAAGAGATGAAGTCAAATAAAGATTTTCCTAAACAGAGAAATGGAACTTGTGATTTTGCCTCGTTCCATTTTACCTCAAATTGAGACTAAGGATATGATGGCTATATACACAGACTGGGTTGCTTGGTCATAATCTCAGAGCTAAATTTATCAAAAGTAATACTTTATCAAAAGTAGATTCAGGGATCAAGAGAGAGCACAGCTGTAGGGCATTTGCTTTGCGCACAGCCAACCCAGGACCAATTGTGGTTCAATTCCTGGCATCCCATATGGTTCCCTGAGTCTGCCAGAGGCAATTTCTGAGCACAGAGTTAGGAGTAACCCCTGAGCATCACTGGGTGTGACTCAAAGACCAAAAATAATAAATAAAACATAGATTCAAAGGTTATTTTTTTAAATCTTTGCCTTGCCTATGCTTCATTCATGATCCTACAAATATTTAATCAGGATTGTACTCCATCTTTCAATATCCATGAGGCTTTCTAACTTCATTCTAGACCTTAATTTTTTTTATTATTTTTTTCTTTTATTTAAATGATATATTATTTTTAGATATTTTATTTAAACACCTTAATTACATACATGATTGTGTTTGGGTTTCAGTCATGTAAAGAACATCACCCATCACTAATGCAACATTCCCATCACCAATGTTCCAAATCTCCCTCCTCCCCACCCAACCCCCGCCTGTACTCTAGACAGGCTATTTCCTTCATACATTCTCATTATTAGGATACTTCAAAATGTAGTTATTTCTCTAACTAAACTCATCACGCTTTGTGGTGACCTTCATGAGGTGAGCTATAACTTCCAGCCCTTCTCTCTTTTGTGTCTGAAAATTATTATTGCAAGAATGTCTTTCATTTTTCTTAAAACCCATAGATGAGTGAGACCATTCTGCATTTCTCTCTCTCTCTCTAACTTATTTCACTGAGCATAATAGATTTCATGTACATCATGTATAGGGAAATTTCATGACTTCATCTCTCCTGACAGCTGCATAATATTCCATTGTGTATACGTACCACAGTTTCTTTAGCCATTCGTCTGTTGAAGGGCATCTAGATTGTTTCCAGAGTCTTGCTATGGTAAATAGTGCTGCAATGAATATAGGTGTAAGGAAGGGATTTTTGTGTTGCATTTTTGTGTTCCTAGGGTATATTCCTAGGAGTGGTATAGCTGGATCGTATGGGAGCTCAATTTTCAGTTTTTGGAGGAATCTCCATATCACTTTCCATAAAGGTTGAACTACACAGCATTCCCACCAGCAGTGGATAAGAGTTCCTTTCTCTCCAAATCCCCACCAACACTGTTTGTTCTCATTCTTTGTGATGTGTGCCAATCTCTGTGGTGTGAGGTGGTACCTCATAGTTGTTTTTATTTGCATCTCCCTGATGATTAGTGGCGTGGAGCATTTTTCATGTGTCTTTTGGCCATTTGTATATCTTCTTTGCCAAAGCGTCCATTTCTTCTACCTATTTTTTGATGGGATTAGATATTTTTTCTTGTAAAGTTCTGTCAGTGCCTTGTATATTTTGGAGATTAGCCCCTTATCTGATGGGTATTGGGTGAATAGTTTTTCCCACTCAGTGGGTGGCTCTTGTATCCTG
>PVKC010024000.1:0-17061 GCA_004027635.1 Crocidura indochinensis | reverse complement strand
AATGTCATTACCCACCTCTTTCTGGGCAGTCACCTTAGACTGTTTTGCTTCTGGTCTGGCATGAGTTTCCCTGACCTTTTCCCAGGCTGTAGGAACTTTCTGAGGCCCCCACTCTCAATGTTTTGGCTCTCAATAGCGTTCAGAGTGCCCCAAAATTTGTATTTTGGATCTAGTCCCTTGAGTGATCAATCCTTTGCCTTTTATCTTCAACTGAAGACACCACATATTTTCTAGAGTATCACTGATACAGGCAAAAAAATAATCACAAATTTATGACAGGATAAAGTCACAGAATCATCAGGAGGGAATATAGTCTGAAAAGGAACATAAACCAAACCAGCTCTGAGGAAGGTCTCTGTGCTTCAGTCTCCCTGTCCTGTCCTCCTCAGCTCTTTCCATGCAGCCCACTGCCATATCAGAGCACCCCTGGCTACCCACACTGAGCTCCTAAGGAGACCTGGACATTCCAACAGTACCAGGCCACGCTCTTCCATCATGACACCTAGAGAGTCTTTTTCAAATAGTAAACCAAAATCAAAACTGAAAAATATTTCAAACTAAAACCTACAAAACCTTCCAGATCCATCCAAGTCTTAGCACGTGCTACTTTTCCCTGTGGAGCGAACACCCCCAGGTACCTCTGACAGAAATAACTTCCTGGGCTGCCACCATGAGAAATGACAGGTGAGTGATGAGAAGAAGTGATTAAAAGTACCAAATTGGGGAATCTGTGCTGGCACTCCCACACTCTGTGCTGTACAAGTAAATCATATATCTGCTCCACGACTTTTAGAACTGATGACAGTGGAGTGACAACTCCAACGAAATTGCAACTTTAGTTGAATAATAATCATTGCAAAAGAATGGGTGGCTTAGAGTTCAATTGTCAGTGCTTGAACTTGAGGTTTCTGTTAGTTTGAATTTGTCTTGGGTGATCTCTCTTGAGATCTACCTGGCCAGGGAAGAAGCAGAAAAGAAACGAGATGAGAGAGTCTACAGAACAGAGAGGAGGTTTTTGTTTATTTGTTTGTTTGTTTTTATAAAATTTTATCCCATCTTCTTCCTCAGAACAGGCATCTCAGGACAAGAACAAGACAAGAAAGTAACTAGAACTCTCTATTAGGCACAGCAACTAACACGTTCTATATCTCAGTTCATCCAATATTACAACTATCTGAACTTAGTTCAAGTCATTATTTCCATTTTAGTAGGAATGAATGTGAGTGTCTTATCATAGCAGTTAATGCAAGGTACCATTGCAAAGATTCACACCAATGAATCTCAGAGGTTATTCCTGGCTATGTGCTCAGAAATTGCTCCTGGCTTGGGGGACCATATGGGACGCTGGGGGAAATTGAACTGTGGACTGTCCTATGTCAGCCACATGCTAGGCAAATGCCCTACCACTGTGCCACTGCTCTAGCCCCAAGATGTTGCATTTCTTTATTTTTGGGGGTGGGATGGGATCACATCCAGCAATGCTCAGGGGCTACTTCTTGTTCTACGCTCAGAAATCACCCCTAGCAGGCAGGCTCGGGGGACCATATGGGATGCCGGGATTCCAACCACCGTCCTTCTGCATGCAAGACAAATGCCCTTCTGCTCCCGCCCCAGATGTTGCATTTCTTATGAGATGGTTCATCAAAAGCCCTCAGAGCATCTGGGCTTATTGGAACTGACTCTGGGTGCAGCTAGTCACAAGAATATAGGTGCGTTGCTAAATGGACAATGCTTTCAACCCTGTGCTTTCCTAGAGTGGGAGATACAGTCTCCTGAAAGGCATCAGATAATCCAGAGGGTGGTACAATGAATGAGCTTGGGTGAGATTGTGTGTGTGTGTGTGGGGGGGGGTGAGAATCAAGTAAGTTTCAGAAACTCTGACATAGCCTGAGAATAGTAGGCTGTGAGGAGATCCATACACAGAGGAGACTAGGGGGAAGAAAGAGAAAAGGAGGAAGAGGAAACCTTATCGCTGCTGCTGGCCAACAGTAGATCTGTAGTTCTATAGATCTCAGAATATATGGGAGAACAAATCTCCAATGTGGCCAGTCCCTGCCACTGGATTGTCAGTCCCTAAGTGAGAAGAGTCCAATTTAGCTCAGCCAAGCCGTAGCCATAAGAGAAGGTCATGAATTATCATCTTAAGCCCCTAAGACTCAGGGGGAACAGCAACAGATAATTAAAGCAACTATTTTCACTATTTCCTAGCATCCAAATGGGGGAAACTGATGTGTAAAACTTAAATTCAATCTTACAACATGAAAAAAATGGAGCAAATAAATGGCAACCGATAATTAGGTTTTAAATCATGAGGCCCAAGGAATGACATAGAGGCAGTCCGATGATTGGACAATAGCTTTAAATAAAATGTCAAAGCATACAGTTAAATTGCTTGCTTTGCATGTGATACCTCCATGGACCTCCAGGCATTATGGAGCTAGTGCAACATTCCCAATAAATAAACAACAAATTTGGTGCTAGATAGTCTCAGGATTCCACCAGACATACTAAGTATGTCACTTGATTAAAAAAAAAAACAACCTTGAATTTAACTTTAGAATTCTATAAAATTTAGACTTGCACAAAAATTTCAAACATAAAATAGAAAATTATTATCTAGACAATTTCCATAAGCCTCACACTATATTTTTTGGGGGAAGGGGTCATACCTGTTGGTGCTCAGGGCTTACTCATGACTTTGTGCTCAGGAATTACTCCTTCCAAGCTCAGGGGATCATATAGGGGATTGAATATGGGTTGGCCATGTGCAAGATAAGTGCCCTGTCTGTTTTACTATTATTCTGGCTCCCCCCAATTTCCTATTATTACCATCATAAATTATATCATAAATTAGTATAATTTATGAAAATTTAAAATAAATATCTATTGAAGTACCATTACTTTTAGAGATGCATTTATAGCTATAACTGCATTATCTGTAGAATATTTATTATGTTTACATACCATTATATATACATTATATAGATTTTGGGTATCTCGCATTATACAGCTCCCAGAATACATCTCTTTAAAAAAAAAAGATGGCAATATCTTTTTTTTTTATTTGTTTTTTTGGGTCATGCCCAGAAGCACTCAGGGGTTACTCCTGGCTCTATGCTCAGAAATTGCTCCTGACAGGCTCGGGGACCATATGGGATGCTGGGATTTGAACCACCATCCTTCTGCATGCAAGGCAAATGCCTTACCTCCATGCTATCTCTCCAGCCCCAAGGCAATATCTTGGAGAAGGTATTTTCACTCACCCAATAGTGTGAAGGTCTTCTGTGTCTCTATCATATCAGCTCTGTCATCAACACCCTCGATAAGAGTACTGCCACCCATTCTTGTATAATTAAACTCTTCTGCTTTTCCTGAAATAAAAAATGATTGCTATGTCTGTGGCACAGAAGTATGGAGAAATATGATTTGCCAAAAGAAAGGAGATTTACATTTAATGTGTTGTATGAATCACTTAACACATATTCTTCCAGGTCCAGAGGATAATACAGGGGTTAAGGTGCCTGCCTTGCACACAGCTAAGTCCAGTTGTATCCTCAGCATCATTTATGATGAGCTCTGCCAAGGGTCACTCTGTGTTTGAGCACGAGGCAAAAATAGCTCTTAAGCAGCATTGAAGGCAGGCATCCCCCATCCCTGAAAAAAACCACATCCCCCCCAAAACAACACATACTCACAAACAAACCATACTCATTTTTTAAAAAAAATTTTACATTATAGACATAAAAGCTGAATAACTTGTTGAAGATCCCTCTGCTTATGACTGAGAAAGAGCTGATAGCTTGCTTGACTCCACGGATGATGATCCTATACATATAGCATTACTGAGATATATTGCTTATGCCATGGCTTTTACACATTAAAACATACAGTTTTATAAGCATTGTTATACACATATTCTTATAACACTATACCTATACTTAATTAAAAAAAAACTCTGGGACCCGGGAGATGGCATGGAGGTAAGGCGTTTTTGCCTTTCATGCAAAAGGTCATCGGTTTGAATCCCGGTGCCCCATATGGTCCCCCATGCCTGCCAGGAGCAATTTCTGAGCATGGAGCCAGCAGTAACCCCTGAGCACTGCCGGTGTGACCCCCCCAAAAAAATTAAAAAAACTGATTGTACATTTTTTATATTTTATACATTTATTTATTTTATCTTATTCATTTATATTTATACCTTTATATTTATAAATTATTACATTATACATTTATTTATTCTATTGATATTATACATTTATTTATTTTTCTTTGGGCATACTTAGTGGTTCTCCAAGGTTACTCCAGGGTCTGTGCTCAGGAATCATCCCTAGTGGGCTCAGGGGATGCTGGGGATCAAATCTGAGTAGGCAATGTACAAAGCAAGCACATTACCTATCTCTCTGGCACATTATACACTTAATGTTTGAAAATAAAAATAATGACCCTGAGTGGAACTCATTGACTTTTCACACTCTATTTGGCAGAGAAAACATGAAATTTAGATTACACAAGTGGGAGTTACTTCTCCAAGAGAACAGTGTACATACAGTTGCTACATTCTAGTAGTTAACTCTGAGAATTCTATCTCACAACAGTCTGAAAGCCAGAGATAGGAAAGAAACATGAGTGCACAGAGAGCATATGGTCAGTACTGAAGGCCTCTGAGATACGTGTGAACCACCCTAGCATATAATCAGTTATGACTATAAGATGACTCAAATGATGATAGCAGTGTTCTATCAACAGATAAGGAGTGATGTCATGTTAGAAAAGTGACAATTTGAGATAAAAAGAAAGGTTTGGGAACATACAGCAATAAGTTCTGGAAGGCTTTTGGAGAGAATAATTTTCTTTAAGACAGAATTTTCATAAGAATAAATTAGCCAACAACATAAATCTTTGCTATAGAAGTAGGATTTGTCCACATGTCCTACATCACATACCTAATTTAAGATGTTTAAATTCCGGTTGCTGTGCAGATGCGCAAAGCTGATAGAAAATGTGGTAATTCCGTTCATTTTCCGACTGTAAAAATAAAAAAAAAAGTCCTAAATTACACCAATCCTTTAAAAGTGAAAATGCCCAGGCTTTCCATAAATTTGATGATTAAACAAAATTGGTGTTCTGTTCCTAGATTGACCTTCCTCTCTCAGGGAGACCTGGAGGCCCAATGACATCTTTTAAATAATGACCCCAAAGCAAAATTTTTCATGAAAACATTCTATAACATAAGAATAATGTAATTCAAACTCCATGAACTTGTTAAGAAACTCTCAATGTAAGACTTTTACTGTTACTTTCCTTCTGGGTCAAAACTAGGACAAATTTGTCTATTTTACTGACAAAGTATTTTTCTCTTTTCCAGACAGTATTTTTCTTAAGTTTGCTACTCATCAATTCCAGTTCCTTTTCCTTACTGAAAGGGAAATTCTAACAATTTTTCCTAGTTGGATTCTTTTTTTATTTTTATTTTTATTTTGACCAAAGTGGATTACAAATCTTTCACAGTAATATTTTAGGTACATTAGTGATATTGAATCAGGGGTATTCCCACCATCAATGTTGTCCTCCTCTACCCCTGTTCCCAGCATGCATTCCATATTCCCCCTCCTTTGACCTCTGGACTGCTAGTATAAGTGGTCCCCTCTGTGTCTAGCTTATTGTAGATTGGGTTTCGATTCTGTTGTCGTTGGCTTTGGATTTGGTGTTTAAGTCTGATCATTTTTTATTTTACTCAATATTCATACGACTGTTTGGTCTTGGTGCCCTCCATTATTTCCCCCTCAATTTGTTTGGCAGAATAAGATGGTTTAATTTATGCGGTTCTGTTTTAAGTAAGAAAAAAAAGGGTGGGGGGAGCAAAAATTCAAACAAGCAAAAAACAGGAGGAGTCCTTGTTTTATTTTTGTTTCCTTTTTATGGTTTTGTTTTGGGAATTCCACCAAACAATCCTGGGGTTTACTGCCAGGGTGTTTAGGGAAGCACGTGGCGTCAGGGACCCAACTCAGTCTTCCTACATGCAAAGGCTGTAGGATAAATTCATGAACTATCTCTCCAGCAAACCTCAGTTTTTATCCTAGAAGGATATTCTTGATTTCTCCTTCTCTCTCTCTCTCTCTCTCTCTTTTTTTTTTTGGGTGACACATATGGTGGTACTCAGGTGGTTACTCCTGGATCTGTGCTCAGGAACACAGTGCTGAGGAACCATATGAGATTGAACCAAGATTGGCTGTATGCAAGGCAAGTGCTTTATTTACTGTACTATATTTCCAGTCTTTTTCTTTTTTTTTTTTTTTGGTTTTGGGCCACACCCGGTAACGCTCAGGGGTTACTCCTGGCTATGCGCTCAGAAGTCGCTCCTGGCTTGGGGGACCATATGGGAAACCAGGGGATAGAACTGCGGTCCGTCCTAGGCTAGCGCAGGCAAGGCAGGCACCTTACCTCTAGCACCACCGCCCGGCCCCAGTTTCCAGTCTTCAATTTGATTTTTTAAACTAACAATATCCTAAGTATCCCAAATTTAAAGCCAATCTTCTCTCTCATAAATTCCCATTGATAACGCACCACCAATCTTTTCTTGGCTCTTTCCTGTTGGACAACTGTTGTTTTTCAATGACCAGAGTTCAGATGCACTTGGTTGCATAGCTTTCATGGTTCATTAGACTACTGGAATTGCAAATGTGGTGTCACTAGAATCGTCAAAAGTCATGCCACATACCAAACTCATGGTGTGATTCCCAACCAGACATTTTGTGCAGAGGTCTGGAGTTCTGCATCACCATTTTTTTTTTTAAGAAAAAAGACACCTGAGTGCAGTTCTGTGGGCAAAAACACCTTTTTAGCCTTCTGTGTTTAAGGTCCTGAACATAATTAGGCCTATCCAACTTGGACAACTATCAGTCAAGAGTAGTCCCAAGATTCTAGCACTGCAGAAGGCTCCCCTATCAAAAAAAGTTATAAAAGAGGCCAGGAACAAAGCTCCTGGGGAAGCTATGCTCACCTGACCAGAAGCTCTGAGTCTGATCCCAGGCATTGCACAGGCCTTCTGAGCACAGACACATTTAACTCCGAAGGATCCAAGCACAGAGCCACTAGTATGGAACCCAAGCTAAAGAATAAAACATGCCTTGCCTGCGCTCGCCTAGGACGGACCATGGTTCAATCCCCCCGTTTTCCCATATGGTCCCCCAAGCCAGGAGCAACGTCTGAGCACATCGCCAGGAGTAACCCCTGAGCATCACTGGGTGTGGCCCAAAAACCAAAAAAAAAAAAAGAGAATAAAACAAACAAACAAACAAACAGAAAAGCATATCCAATTTGTAAGTGATGGAAAACCTCTAGAAAGACATAAACTATTGTATTTCAGATGCACAATGTAGATAAACTAATGAGTAAAGAATGCTTTAAAATTTGGGGAGAAAAGGAAACATTACTCATATTTTAATCCTCACTTGAAAGACAACTCGGGACTTCTCTAGCAGGTAAGTTCTCATGTTGGCTCCTATGATTTGATTTCTTTCATCAAAACTGATTTCTGTGTATTTTCCAAACCGGCTACTGTTGTCATTGCGGGTGGTCTTGGCATTTCCAACAGCCTACAAGACACAGGGATCTGGTGAGTCATAACATTAGAGAGTTTGGAACACTAACGTCATAGGAGCAGTTTTTGAATGTCAGTTTTATAATCTGGGGAAAGGTCAGAGTCACAAAGGGAACGCAGGGGCATTAGAAAGAATCTGAAATCATGGCAATGGAGTACTCTCTCAGTCTGCCATCAATCTCATTCAAAACTACTGGAAGATATGAAGGATGTCCAAAACGAACACAGACTAGTGCTAGAGAGGTCTTTGGTACTATGGGGTCCCCCCCCACTAGAGCTGGGAGTAGCTTTTGAGCAGCATGAGGTGTAGCCCTCAAACAAAAAACTAACCAAATCCATTAAAACACTGTTTCTGATACTTCATGAGCCTTTTATCTCTCTACAATGTCAGGACATGTCTTTTATTTTTCTTAAAGTAATTTCTTTATGACAAAAATAGACTTATCCAGACCTAGGAGGATTCAAAAAGATCACAGGAAGTGCTTTAATTCATCTGTGGCTCAAATATTTTAGATGTTCAACTGAAAGTCCAATCTTTTATCCCACCTTTATTTCCATCCTTATCTATTACCACCTGCTACTTCAAACTTTCCACTACACCAAAAGATAAACTCCCTCTCCTATCACTCCCACACTGAGCAGGATGTTTCTGAGTCCCAATTCTCTCCTCCTTTTAGCGCCTTCCCTGTAGTAGAACCCAGTCGAGCTCATAAGCTGTACTTCCTGCCCAGATTATTCTGTATTAGACAACATGTATTTACAACATGTTAGTTTGGTTTTTTTGGGCCACATCTGGTGATGCTCAGGGGTTATTCCTAGCTATGCATTCAGAAATCATTCTGGCTCAGGGGACTTATGGGATGCTGAGGATCGAACTGAGGTCTGTCCTGGATCAACTGTCTACAAGGCAAATGCCCTACCGCTGTGCTAGTGCTTTGGCCCCCAAATATTTATTTCTTACAAATAACAATGCTTAACAAATATTCCCCTCCATTGTCACAGCCTATGGCCTGCCCTCAACACTCCCCCCAACCAGGTACATACCTCAGTAATGGGGTTCGACGCCAGAACCTTCTCTTCCACATGAGTGTTACTACTTGACTTGCTGACGGTGGCAAAGTACCTCATGGCGTATCGAGCAGACACTGTCTTTCCAGCGCCTGATTCCCCACTCACAATAATTGACTGGTTTTTATTGTTCCTAAGGAAAATGAGGAAAGAGTTTTCTGACATTCATCTCTTTCTAGTAAAAAGGCATTTTGATGAGAGCACTGTGGGCCAGTCAGAAGGGTACTTTGTCTCATCACTCAAATATGACTGTTTCAAACAGGCCAGGGAATTTCCAGTCTGTGCATGGTCTAGTCATGCTGAACACACATTATTGTTTTGTCCCTCTGTGTTCCTATGTGGAGGATCTTCCAAACTAATCTTGGGCCAAAAAAATCAAAGGAAGAGTTAGAGGATCAGCACAAAAATACTTGACATGATGTATTACATCAAAAGGGGACAAATTATATCCATAAAGGAGACAATCCAGAGGATGCCAGGCACAAACCCATAAGAGGCCTCTGTGGGGAACACACAGGGCAGACTTAATTCTTCCATCAAAGAATTGTGATAGCACCTGGGGACTATCTACCAAAGCAGGTCACTGGAGAAGCAGTGCCCAGGGCTTGCCTTAGAGGCATCCTCTGCTTAGAGCCACATACCCTGGAAGAGCAGATGTGTGCACAGTGAGCCATTCTTATTAGCTGTAAACTTTCTTCAAATCCTAGCTGCTGACTGGTCTAGCAAAGTGGTCTCAAAGAATCTCAGGCTCAGCCCAGGCCAACTCCTTTCTTCAAACAGAAAATCTTTTAACATGCTGATGTCAGCATGCACCACCAGTCATCTACATTTGAATGTAGCTTAATTCACAAAGGCTGAAGTCACTCTCTGAAGTGTCATTTCATATCAGGAGTGTGCCCTTGAGCAGCCAGTAGACTGTTAAGGAGAGATCTTTAAGGAAAGGTCTTAAACTCTTCAGGTAACGAGATGAAGGGAGAACTTTACAGTAATGTCAGCATATGGAACCCTATGCATGCCAGCTGCTCAGTGAATACAGTTGTCCTTAGTGCAGGCCCACCAAAATTCATCTTATAGCTGAACAGAACAGGCTCTGCAAAGTGAAAGATTTGGGCCAGAGAAATAGTACAGTGGGTAAGGAACTTGGCTGGTTCGATTTCCAATACCACACATGGTTCCATAAACCCCACCAGAAATAAGCCCTGAATAACCAAAACTGAGTGCATGCATAGTGTGTGTGTGTGTGTGTGTGTGTGTGTGTGTGTGTGTGTGTGTGTGTGTGTGTGTGTGTGTAATAGTGTAGGATTTGACCCAGAACAGAAAACATGTAACCCTGCTGGGAACACGAGCAGGGAATTTAGAATTTCTGATTCAAAACAGGACAGAAAGCCCACAGTAGCCTTTGGCTAGGCATCACAGAGTCAGGGATATTCCCAACTCCTGGGCCAGCAGCAGCAAGACTAGTGAGGGCCTGCCTTATGATCTCTCCTGCTATTCAGTAAGATGGACAGTCCTGCCAGGAAAAATTGACTCTCACATGTGGGACTTACCAGAGTACAAAAGACTCTCTGCTGGCCTCCAAGAGCTGCCTCACCTTGTCAGGTTCTTCCCAGTAAGGTCTTGTTTTGGGAATGTTCTGGGGATCAGTAGGGAACCAGGGCAAGTCACAGGGAGAAACAGCCCAAGTTAACTGCACAGTCTGAGTTAAATGATGATGAATTGGTAATTCTCTGTTTCACATTTTTCTTTTAATTTCTTCTTGAGAACTCAGACCCAAATTTATAGAGAAATGTTGCTCTATATCACAGTATCCTGGTCCCAAGCAGGGCCATCAAATAGGTTCTGGTCAAAGTCAGGAGCAGATGTACCCTTTGAACACTTTCTCTTACACTGTGGGGTGTGGTGTGATATGGAGAAGATGGAAAAGGTCTAGCTTGGGGAGAAGGATGAGATCTCCATCCAGAGAGGAGAAAGCTGGAAGGTACCAGTCTCCTAGTGCTTTTATTCAGGGTCCCACCATGCAGAACAAGAACCATCTATCCAACTTCTCTGTGGTTAAGAAGCGCATTTTTCCCTCATCTCAGAGCCACAATGATTTATCCCTGATTCTAAGCAGTAAAACTGAGGACCCAGGTTCTCTAAGCAGCCAGCTGACAGATGAGAATACTGGTACTGAAGGGGACTGGAATGATGGTTGAGTTTGAGGCTCTGGGGAGCAAACTCAGGATCTTACAAATGCAAGGCAAGTGTTCTGTAGCTAAGTCATATCCTTGGCTAGTGTAGGATTAGATAATTAGAGGCTCAGATAAGATATTTCAGCTTTATACTGTGGAATGAGGGTAATTTGGTATCTTGATCCATGTCACAGGGGGATTTAGGCTCAGGAGATCACTATGAAACATGCTCAGTACACTGTGAACAATTTACCTAGCTGTTTTTTTTTTTAATTTTTCATTGTACTTTTTTTTTTTAATAATGTCTTTGTTTAAACACCTTGAGTACAGACTTGATTGTAGTTGGGTTTCAGTCATAAATAGAACACCCCCTTTGCCAGTGCCACATTCCCATCTAGATGAGGATTTAATTCCCCAAGATTTCCAAATTAGGATATTAAAATATAAAGAGAATATCAATGGCAAATAAATTACATATTTATTTTTAAATTCTAAGCCTTGCCTTTGACTTGGTGGATGATCCTGGGCAGATGACCCTGGGATCTCAGATTACTGCCCAGAATAATTTGAAGGTACCCAAAACATGGAAGAATATAGGAGCTTAATGACCCCAGAAGAGTTTAAGAACCCTAATAATAGGAATACCACAAGACTATGCCCCAAAACAGGTGGTTTCAGCTCTCAAATTAAAACTTGTACTCCCCTATCATTATATTCTGCAGTGTCTTGGATTGGTTAAAATAAACATCACACAATAAAGCATAAATCTACATTTTTCCAACCAGTTCATAATCAGCATTGGCTACTTTGCTATCAATTATTAACTATATAAGAGGAACAATCCCCAAGAAACTCAGTTGACAATTACTATAACAGTGATTTTCTAGTCAGTTGCTATGTACAACAGTTCTTGGCAAAATACCACTATCTCCAGCCTGACAAGCTTTTTACTATGATTACAATTATTATTTCTTGGCAATGCCCTGAGGATTTTGTCATAATAGGGATTGAACCTGGGGATCTAGCATATAATGCACTCTAGCCCTTCAAGCTATCTACCCAAACCCTGACAGACTTTTTATTTTTGAATAATAGTTTTATTTAAAGAAATATAAAAAGTATGTGTGTGAGAATGTGTGTAAGAGGGTATGCATGAGTGTGTGAGAAAAATGTGTGTAAGAGTGTGTGTGATAGGTGGATAGATAAATAAAGTGTTATATGTTGAAGAGAGAACATGGCTTTCTTCAGAGGGGAGTCAAGAGTCCACACCTCAAACTGAGAAGCAGTAGAATCCTTAAGGCATAGAATGTGCCACAAAAGAATCACTTATCTTGCTGATAGTGTTTTAATATCACTATGGTATGAGTCTGTCATGTACTGTGAGGACCCAGAAAATATAAGAGTATGGGTATAGTAACAAAAAACTACCTGGCCATTTGCTTGTAGGCTTCTTCTGCCACCGCGAATATGTGTGGGTCCATGTCTCCCATGTTCTGCCCACTATAGGCATGGATGATGGCATCTCCGTAGATTGGTAACTGCTTATAAGGATTCATGGCCACCAAAATGATTCCTGAGGAGAGATGTGAGACACAGAGACCCATTTCTCCAGGATTCTGTGAGTTCTACTTCTGAGTGAACCTTGTATGATTTTGGGCAGGACATTTGACACTCAGAGCCTCAGTTCCTATCCCACCCACCCACATTTCTAGCTACAGTGAAGGTTGAAATGAGGAGAGATGTCCTATAACTGAGAGATTAAAAAATTTTGGAGAGGGCTAATAAGTACTGCTCAGGAGGTCCTGGGACCCTACTAGTGATTCCCAGCCATGGGGGCAGGTAGTTCAATGTAAGATCTTGAAGACAAACTGCTTCTTGGGCCCTGAAGTGCAACGGATTCCCCAGACCAATCCAACAATTCTAGGAACCTCCAGGACTAAACTCAGCAGTGCTTGGGGGATCACATAGTGCTGGAGAGCTAACCTAGGTGGAGTCCATATAAGATATATTCTCTAACCATTGTACCATCTATCAGTCTGAGGGCTTGCAATTCTTATATAAATATAATGATAATATCATTGCCTAAAATTAGCAATACATACATGAAAATATGAGCAATTTAAACATGTTTTACCTATATTTATTTGGGGGTAGCCACATCTTCTGGTGCTCAGGGAACATTCTTGGTGGTACTAAGGTGCCATATAGGGTGCTGGGGATGGAACTTGGTGAGATGTGTGCAAGGCAAGTGCTCTACCCACTGTACAATCTTTCTGACCCCTATCTATGTATGTTTTTCTCTGTAGTCCAATCTCAGTTCCTCTTGATACTTTTCCCTCTTCTGATAATTCCTTTTGAGACTTTATAAGATCAAAAACTTTCTAATAAAGAATATGTGTTTATTTTTTCCTTTCATTTTCTTCTTTTTAATTGCTGTTTTCATGACATCTGGAGGGGTTGGTCACACACTTGACTGAGGTGGACCATGAATTCCAAAGGAAGTGCTGAGATCACACTAAACTGTGTGTGAGACGTGCCAGGGATCAAACTTGTGGCCTAACATATGCTTGACTAACGAACCACATCCTGGCTCAAATATCTGTACCATTCACACAATGTGGGCGAACACTTAGGGTATCATAACACATTTTGCAGGAAGGCAACATTTCTAATATAAGCAAAATGAAACACCTAACTGGGACAATCCAGACTGCAAACATGAGGTTCCAGTGTCACCTTGACACTCCAAGAATTTCCATCCTTACCACTATAGGTATAGATGAGTTTGGATTCTGCAAAACGGACTCTGAGATTGTGAAGCACCGCAGGCTCATGGAGATAGCTAAGGGCTGTGAGATCATTCTCGCCCACAAGGATGTCAGGATTCCGAAGAGGAGGCAGAGCTTTTGGATCAACTGAGTATTCCAGTTCCTGTGGATGAGATGAAATGAAGTTCTGGAAAGAAAAGATCTGGGGAATAGCTCAGCAATGTGGAATTCCTGCTTTGGAAGTGTAAACTTAACATCCTGTGCCAAAGTATGTGCTGAACTTGATTGGGAATCAATCCTGGCCACTTTGCTATTGGAAATCTAGCAGCTCTGCCATCTCTGATCCCCCAGTACACATGCCATTTGCAGCCACAAGGAAACCAGGAGTGTCTGAACAGCACACACAAGGGTGTGATTTCACTGTCCAGGGAGGGTCACTGCAGACTGTGGAAGCACCACCGTGAGTAGAGTTCTCTAGGACAATCTGTGTAGGCTCCACAGACACTTCATGTCCAGCAAACACTATGGTTAAGAACATATGGGACACTCAGTCACATGATAACAGGGAATGAAAAGGAAAAGTAGGGGGATAGAGTAAATAAGTAATCTTACTGGTTGTAGACTAATAAACAACACCTTTGGTACTTTTGCTGAACCACTGTTCATTGTTCTAGATTTTTTTTCCTCCCACCTACCCCTTCATTGGCATGATGTTGACTAACTGAAAACAAAATGTACATAGCAATGAGAAAATAATCTTTGTAGCTGATGGTTAGGCAAGTGAAAAGGGATGTCAGTGGTCCAGGGTCTGAGCTATCTTCATTGGCAAGTCACTTGCTGGCCCTTGAGTTGTGCTCATTTGTAAAGATGGGCTAGGGCAGGTCAGAAACTCAGGTGCCTCAATGAAAGGTGACAGGGAAACCAAAGAGGTTGGACTCAGTACACCTCATTCCCGATCCAAGTCCTGGTAGAGGGGAACAAAAACTCCTTTAGGCCAGAGTTTAGAGATTGAGATCGTGGAGGTGTTTGTTTTAAAACAAGATTCGGATGTTCAAACAGGGCCAGTTCCATAGATTTACTCTTTATTAGAACAAGATGTAAACCGAGCTGTGAAGGATTATGGCTATACTGGCCCATGCAGCAGAATGCTGGTCATCTTGGAAGGAGTGTGTGGACAAGCCACCAACCTTCAAAGACATGCTTGCTGCCTCCATCACCCACAATTACTATTTTCCCAATGGCCTGCCTCATCACTGACTCTCTGATTCCCTTCGAGAACAACAATCTAACCACATTTCAGGAACACAGGTCATTGGACTGCTGTCATCAGGGCTTTTCTTGGGTACCCTCTTCCTTCTTCTGGGAAAGCCTGGCAACTGTAACCATACCCACAAATGCAGTCACCATGTTAAAACCAGACCTTCTTCCAGGAGGCCCTGCAACTGAGTATATGAACCTAAAATTTGTAATAGTATAGCTTTGAATTTCTGGACAACTTTATTTGTTTGATGCTGTTATCCCTAAAGGAACACCCCAATTTAACAAAATAGACAGCTAACAAGGAACTTTCTGCATTGTATTAATGACTTCATTGGTGATATATAAATTTCACAAATGAGCTTGCTACTATACTTTATTTTTCTTTCTTTTTTCTTTCCATTTTTCAATAACTTTGCTTTCACTTATCTGGAAACAAATATATTATGATCAACTATGTCAACAATGTGATGTATTTTCTTAAAAAAAAACAAACAAGGGACCCGGGAGATAGCATGGAGGTAAGGCGTTTGCCTTTCATGCAAAAGGTCATCGGTTTGAATCCCGGTGCCCCATATGGTCCCCCGTTCCTGCCAGGAGCAATTTCTGAGCATGGAGCCAGGAGTAACCCCTGAGTACTGCTGGGTGTGACCCAAAAACCACACACAAAAAAAAATTCTGCTGCTGCTAATGAGACACCAAGGTCAGACATCCAGCACAGCTCAAATACCTGGATCAAATACAGCTCAAATACAGGGATGTGGCTCAGTAGGAGAGGGCTAGTCTCACGTAATTGCAAGATTTCATCCCAGCACTGCAAAATATATATGTTGTCAAAGCTCTGCTTGAGGCTGACATCTTGGTGGTGGATAATGTCTAATAAAGACTATACAGGACCATTCAAGGACCAGTTTCTTTCTGTGAGAGGCCTAGAGGGGACAGCGACTTCTGCCTGCACTCCCAATATTCTGGGGGCTTAGTCCCTCTTTTGGTTCCCCTCTTTCCAACACCAACTATCCTGGGTTCAGAAACTTTCCAGAACCTCTCTGGTACTGGAAGTCCTGCTGAGTAGTAGTCAGGCAGCATCAGCAAGCCTTGGGTTATCAACACCATACACACTGAACCTTCTGAATGGAGACACTTCAGAGGACCTTATTACCAGCTAGTCACTCCCTCAAGTCACTTCGTGTATGATAAAGAGATTTTAGCCTAGCATGCTTGTTTCCTTTCTACCCTCCCTTCTGTCTTCTATTTGATGCTTGTCTGGGCCAGGTCACAGAGTGCACCTGCCACCTCTTCCCAAGAGTCTATAGTGCTGACTGCACCCAGCACTCATGCTATGCTAATTACTATGACTATGCTAGTACAGGTCAGGGAGAGGCAAGTTTGTAGAGGCTTCACAGTTATTGGGTCTGGCTGGCTTTGACTCCTGAGCCTGTGTTGAGATGTCTCCTAGCAACACTAGGGTGGGTGCTAGGCTGAGAGGTCAAGTACTGCATAGGGGAAGTAGCTCCGGACAATCCAGGATGCTGGATGTGAATCATTAGAGCAGTGCCCTGCTCTGTTGTCACCGATACTAGGATACTAGGAACCTCGCCCAGCCAGATTATAAACCGATATACATTTTTATTGTAAGAATAAAATCAAGAAAATGACTGCTTATACACAATTTCACTTTCCTTGTCCAAGTTTTTCTGTGTTTAGTCAACTACTTCCTTTGCTAATCCCACTGGTGTGTGTGTATGTGAGAGAGAGAGCGAGAGAGAGAAAGAGAGAGCGAGTTTGTATATGTCTGAGCGAAAGAAGCAACATTTTCATGCACAAAGCATGCTTTGTCCTTCATGCTTTAGACAGAGAGTTAAAATAGGGAGTAGCTGGCTGCTTTCCACCTTCCCTGTCTCTCCCCTCCCTCCTGGGCAGTAATTCAAGTCAAAACAAGTATCACGTGAAATCTTGTGGGCCCAAACTAGTACCACGTGAAATCTTGTGGACGTTATAAAGCAGCAAATCACTGCTGCAGCTGCTGCCTAGGGATCCCCTTTCAGGGATCCCACCTGCTCCACCTGATTGGGATTACAATGGTGTCTAGAGAACTCGACCAACTGTGCAGGAGATGCAGATGGAACAGCAGGGGAGGAAGTAGAAGCAGCAGTGTGTGTTCTCTTAATGTTATTCTTGAGCTTTCATCTACATGTGG
>PVKC010023999.1:0-17010 GCA_004027635.1 Crocidura indochinensis | reverse complement strand
CTCTCTCTCTCTCTCTCTCTCTCTCTCTCTCTCTCTCTCTCTCTCTCTCTCTCTGTCCCACTGGCATTTACTACAAATTGGCATCCTTAGGTGAGCTCTTGGCCCCACCTAGCAGCTGGGCCCCATGGGCCCATTTGAGCTTTGCAGCACCAGGCCCTGGCAGCCTCAGACCTCTGCAATGTGCAGCAGAGCAGCAGGTGGACTTGTAGCTTATTATAGTAACCTGCAGAATCTTGGTAATCTAGTAGATTGCTGCAGGTAACTGCAGCCTAGTAGGACCAGCAGAAAAATGGGGGCGATTCTACAGTGTGGAACAGGAAATGCTATGGATCAAATAAGGACCTTGTGCATTTAAACTATGAGTTCCAGCCTAATGAATGCTCACCCTGAATTTTTTTTTTATTTTCAGTCTTTCAATTATAACATGAATTAATAGTTATAGCATATATATGCATCTATTTAGGCTTACTTTACTTAGAACCCTTTGAACCTCCTTTATGAGATTGTGAGAGCTCTTTGCTATTATTTCTTTCAATAAGAATTCTCTTGTCCTCCTAAAATCCCTAAGAGATGAAAGTTGTTCTCTTGATGCTGCCCTGCATATAAGCTTAGCTGGTATGAATTTCCCCTCAAAAGGCTTATCTATTCTGGATGTACTGAAATAGAATACTCTCTGAAGGCCTGAGGTCATCCTCCACAAAGATGAAGGGCTCCACTGTGATAAGAAATGAGACTGTCTTTGCAAGGGAAGGAAAAAATGAGGCTCTAGTTCAAACCACCTGAAAGAAAGTCCTACTATCTCTTCTATTTGAACACTCCTCTTACTGTTCTTCCTGCTCTATATTAAAAAGAATCTTAAAAGTTGACTCTAAATGTAAAAGCATTAAACAGGCACTAGACATTTACTGTGCTCGTTGTAAATAATTAATGTATCAGGATATTCTTTCACTTGGGCTCATTGTGTCTTCAGAGCTAAGAAACCATACTCCTATTTCATAGATAAAGAAATAACTGAGGCTCAGAAAGTTTAAGATGTTTACACAAGGTCACACAAGTCAGTGGTGGGACTCAGCTCTGAAAGTGGGTCTATATTATACCAAATAAACAAACCCTAGGCTGCTAACAATGACCGTATCTCTTTTTTGTTTCCTTGGGATGCATTTCATGGAACCAAACTCCAGTTATACAATACTCTTTCTATCTTTCTGCGCATGTGCCCAGGAGCTCAGATTTCTATTTCTATCCTGGGAGAGACACCAAAGGATATGAATTTGGTTTTTCCCTGTCCAGGGTACATGCAATTAGAGCTTAGCTTTACATGAGCTCACACAAGGACTCTTTTTGTGTACCTAACCAGTCTGTCCCCAACTGTTTGCTATCATTCGAGGCTATTTGAGGCCTTTATGTTTTTCACATGAGTGCATACAATACCATGGTAACCAATTATATTTTCATGTATCCTCATTCCATTTTAGGTTTAGTATTTAAATAACCCAGTTGACTCTGAATTAGATTGTTAGTACCCTTAACTACTGATTTAACACTTCTTCCTTTCACAATATCAGTATTTCATCTCTCATATTCAGCTTCTAATTGGAGATGGCCACAAATATGCTTTCAGATTACTGTGCATTCATTTCTATTTGACTTCTAGAGAACACTGCTTGGTATTTATTGTTAAAATAAGTATCACCTTCATGCATCTAGGCCACACTCTGAAAATGAAGACCCACTGAGATAAAAAGCAATGAGGTTACCTGAAGGAAAACTAGTATTTTAACCACCCAACCCATATTTCCTCAGTCTTCTAAAAATTAGGAAAGGAAAAATAGATCAAAGCAATAATGTTTGGGGTTTCTGTGTTGCGTTTAGAGATATAAAGACATACAGAAGTAGAGAGTCATTGCTTTATTAACAGGTAGGAAAGCACTGTTTTATTTTATTTATGCACCTCATTTTATACAGTTCCTTCTTGACATACACTTAGGATGTCTCCAGTATTGCAAACTAGCTACTGTATGCCACTAAGGACTGCAAACCCTCATGCCATGCTTCATTCTAGATGTGGCGGTTCTTGCTATAACTGATTTGTAATGAGGATTTCATTGGATCTTCACTAAGAAACTTTGTAGAATAGGGGCTGGGAGAAATAGTACAGTGAATAAGGCACTTGCCTCACATGTGGCTGACCTGAGTTCGATTCCTCGCATCCCATATAATCTGCATACTGCTAGAAGTAATTCCTGAGCACAGGAGTTAGCATTACTGGGGCATGGCCCCACACCCCAAAAATACAAAGCCCTCAAAACAAAGCATCTGGGCTGATATCACTGTAATCAAAGAGGAAACTGCAGTCCAGAGAGGTAAAGGATCCACCCTGAGATATGGAGATCCACCCTGAGATATGATTAGGACAGCTGAGGTTTATTTAAACATTATTCTAGGACACTGCTCTTGAAGATTATTGCTCTTAAAGATCTGGTTCTTGGGCTGGAGAGTCTTCTGA
Source organism: Crocidura indochinensis (assembly GCA_004027635.1). NCBI lineage: Eukaryota > Metazoa > Chordata > Mammalia > Eulipotyphla > Soricidae > Crocidura > Crocidura indochinensis. The sequence goes on along the minus strand of PVKC010023999.1, from coordinate 14,504 downwards.
CCATAGGGAAACAAGCTGCAGAAGGGTGTGTATGTGTGCCTGGTTCTTTGTATCTGGACAGGGTTTCTTGTCAGCCTCTAACCTTTCAACCCCCTGAAGTGTCCTGGCACCTAGAGCAACACCAGTAAGCTAATTTATGCTTGAGGAATATTTAAGGACTAAAAGAACAAATACAGGAATGAATGACCTCTCATACATAAGAATCAAGATCAATTTTATTTGGTGCTACCCTTTCTGATGGGAGTATTTGTATGGCAGAATGATGAAGTCAGTGACTTAGGCTGCATTCTTGATTTACATATTGATTTGTTGGTAGGGTCATAGTTGGAAGGTTTGGGGAGGCAGCCTCATAGTGCCAGGGGGTCAACACCATAGCATCATACATATAAGGCATATGCTCTACTGCTTAAGCCACCTCCCAGCCCCCAGATGCACACTCAAATCTCTACATTGAATTTTGGGCAAATGCTTCATGCTCTGTGAATTCCTCTTCCTAAGTCTTTAAGCAGAAGAGGCACTGTTCAAGCCCAGAGCACTTCCTGGAGCTCAATTGCATGGATACTAATGCCCAAGGGAGCAGTGAGATTTCTGTCTCAAGGAAATCTATCCCTTTCTTTATATGAAAAAAACACTGCAATTAGCTCCACGACTTTGAAGCCAGATAAAGGTGAAGAATAAATATCTCAAAAGCACTTTTTTTTTTTTTTTTTGGTTTTTGGGTCACACCCGGCAGCACTCAGGGGTTACTCCTGGCTCTAGACTCAGAAATAGCTTCTGGCAGGCTTGGGGGACCATATGGGATGCCGAGATTTGAACCACCATCCTTCTGCATGCAAAGCAAACGCTCTACCTCCATGCTATCTCTCCAGCCCCTCAAAAGCACTTTTAATAGCAATTCCTCCCAACCCACAAAAGGACGTATACCTACCTGTTCTGAAAAGTACTGGAAGCCCTTGTCCTCCCGAACACACTCGTATGTTTCTCCCAGCACTGGGTTAAAGGGTTTGCTCCCAGCTCGGAAGTAGCTAGAAGCATAAGCGGACACAGCAAAGGCTGCCACGTACACCTAGAAAGAGAATAAAGAGCTTATCATCTCAACACTCATTTCACAAATATGAACCAAACCAAACTGATTTCTCTTTTTGGCTAATTTTAAGGAAACCAAAGATGTGTCTCTGTTTTTAAGACAACTGAACCAATGTTAGTTGAAAGATGCACACTTCAATAACAATCTTCTTGGCTGAGAGAAAAAATACTAGACATTTCCAAACTGACTACTGGTTGTTTTTTTTTTTTTCTCTTTTGTTTGGAGATCACACCCAATGGTTCTCAGGGGTTGACTACCACTCTCCCCTGCATTGGGGTTGCTCTTTGGTGATGCACAGATGACTATGGAGTGCGGGGGATCAAATCTAGGTCCCTCTTTCTGTGAATCTGCCCATTTGTTTTACTACTTAAAAGTTGGTAAAGGCTTTCAAGATGGTACCCTTCACTGTGCATTAGCAGATGAAACTGCTTCTGTTGATTTATTTCTTGGGGAGTGGGCATCCAATCACCTTTAGCAGGCAGAAGGGCCCCTTCTGGATATTCTTAGCTAACTGAGCTGGTGATTCAACATAAGGATCTGAGGATTCAGTTCTGCTTCTACCCTGCAATGTCAGGGATTATTTGCACATATGGTGCTCTGGGCCCTTCAAAGTCAGACCTTTGTTGCACACGTGCTAAGAACCTTTGCCCCTGTTTATAAGAACTTCTCTCGCCCAAATCTGCCACCTTTAATCTTGACAATATCCAAGAATCCTGATATCATGACATTTTTAAGAAAGGAGAGAGAAGGAGAGACTAAAAAGAGTCAGTTTTCTTCAAAAGTCTGCAGTGAACCTACCAATTCATTCACAATTTCATTCTGTCATATTTAAAGAACTTAAAAACTCATTGATCAAAGAACATCTGTGAATCACTCCTGAGCTTGGGAGACAAAGCAGAGACCAGAGCACAATAACAGTAAAACTCTGCTTTTCAGGGGATGAGAAGGAACAAAAACTCTACTTGAATAGAAAATGAGTGAAATTATCTGAGAGCCTCATCAGAATTCACCTGTTCCCTTTATGGGCACATAACACACTCTTTATATTTTGGGGGGGGGCTTGAGTGGGGTAGGGAGCAGGGGAAATTTTAAGCCAAAAGGTTTAGAAAAACAATATAGAGGTTAAGGTTCTTCATTTCCATAAAGCTGGCCCTGGTTCAAAACCCCAGCACAGCATATGGTCCCTGGAGTATAGAACCAGGAATTCCTGAGCATCCCTAGGTTTGATCACCCCCTCTCTCAAAAACAAACTAACAAAACCACATTAAATAAACCTGAGTAATGATTACCAACTTGCTTTCTACTTCAGACAATATCAGTGTTTTCCTCTTTCCAGCAGGCTTCATGAGCCTTTTGCAAATAAGGCCCACCCCCTCCTCATGACACTGACCATCTCAGCATAAAAAACTTGAGAGTCATGGTTTTCAAATTTTTGTAAATTTGGTCTGCTGACTCACACATGGTTGAAATCCACTGTCAGCTAAATGGCAATAACTTTTCTGTGTTTCATCGAGGAAATTTCTGTGAGCCATCACTGGTCTCTAGACTGGCAGTTGAAAACTACCACTATCAAACCCCAAGTAGCACATCAAAATCAATTCACTAGGCTCAGTTCAACTTGGTTCTTAAAACCTGGACATCTGTTGTTCTCTTTCTCCCACATATTGGGAGGGTAGAATTAACCCTGAACTGTCTACAAGCTCAACTAGAACCACACTTGTAGAAGAATTTGTACTGTTCATAATGATGAGGATAAGAGAAAATGAAGGGGAACAGAATGAGCACCCTTCCTTTGGAATGGCATCAGGGAGGATCCATGTAGGGGCATAACCAGGGCTCAGAGAAACACACACAATCCATGGGAAAGGTTCCCCCCCTCCATTGCTTCCCGGTGTGCCAGAATTAGAGCCTCACCTCCTGCCCTTCCACAGTCTATTACACAATCATTGAGGTGACATCCATGGATCTATAGAATGCTGTGAACAAAACAACCATCAGAGAAAAAACTTTCAACTCCAAAGACCCCAATTTCCTTTCAAAGGAAAGAGCTGTCCACAGATATAGATTTTTTTTTTTTTGGTGGGGGGCACACCCATTTGATGCTCAAGGGTTACTCCTGGCTAAGTGCTCAGAAATTGCCCCTGGCTTGGGGGGACCATATGGGACACCGGGGGATTGAACCGCAGTCCTTCCTTGGCTAGAGCTTGCAAGGTAGATACCTTACCTCTAGCGCCACCTTGCCGACCCCCAGATATAGATTTTTACATTGGATTAGAAGTCACCTGCCTCCCTTTCTCCAGCATAACTGCAATGGAGGAAAGTAAGAGAGCTTATTTAGAAACAGAACAAAAACAATTTGTTTTTCTCTTCTCTTATTTTCTTTAATACAAGAAAGTCTCTCCAAAGAGGAGCATAGTCCTCAGAGGTGGAGCAGCCCAACTCTGGTATACTACTTTCTGTCAACATTGAGACTATCCCTAGTGAGGCTAAAGAGATAATAGTTCAGGGAGTAAAGAAAGTACTTGTCTTGCATACAGTTGATCCAGGTTTGATCTATGGCATCCTATATGGTCCTTTGAGCACTGCCAGGAGTAATTTCTGAATGCAGAGCCAGGAGTAATTCCTGAGCACACCTGGGTGTGTTTTCCCCTCTCCCCCCTCCAAAAAAAATGTCTCCCCAAATCTTCAAATCACTGATGCAATTTTTATGGGCCACATGGGGTTGGAGAATCCTTTCAGTTTGGTACTCAGGGGTCACTCATCAGTCCTCAGGAGACCATATAAATTTTGGAGATCAAGCCTGGTCTCTTGCATCTGCACAGTAGTCCATTAGTTCATCTCTTCCACTTGAAAAATGAGGTGAAAAGTGTAAACTGCTTAGAACTTAGAAAGTCAGTATCCATGGAGCTGGAACAGTGGCACATAGCAGTAATCATTTGCCTTGCCAACACTAGCTTAGGACGGACCGGGAGGTTCGATCCCCCCGCATCCCATTATGGTCCCCCAAGCCAAGAGCGATTTCTGAGCTCATAGCCAGGAGTAACCCCTGAGTGTCACTGGGTGTGCCCCTCACAAAAAAATACAAACAAAAAAAGAAAGTATCAGTATCCTCCACCAGGCAAGATCGATATTCAGGCCCATTCCAACTCGCGAAAAGCAAATGACCAAGATAGACTCTACCATTGGGGGAAGTTATGGGTGTTCCAGCACCCCATAAAATCAATGACCTTATTGGGGCTTAGGGTAAAACAAGAGGAAGAAAAGAAGAAGAAATTATTCTGAAGAACAAAGGTAGCCACAGTCCCAGAGGGACCACTTTGCAGGGACTCATTCCCAGGGTTGAGTCCCAGGGACGAAAAAGAGAGAAATTCTCCAGAAGTCCCACCCCCTGGTGAAGATGACACTAACTAGATACCAGAGGTGAATTGTTATAGAATGAGATTTTAAAAGAGATTTATTTTTCTTGACCATACTCTATGAAATAAGAAGAGGAAGAAGGAAGAATCGCTGTTATACGAAAATCTCTTCTGTGAATGAAGTTGACAGAAAATCTAAGGAGCTGGTGGGATGATTCCAAAAATAAACATGAGCATTCTCCAGGGAAATTTACCTTAGATGAGAAAATCAATGAGGTGGAGAAATTAAAATTCTGTTCTCCCGGGGTAGGAAAAAAGGGAACATGCCAACAGCCTTTAAGATGTATTTCCTAGGCAGGCATAACAAAACCAAAACATGAAGGATTTTGGGGAATGAGGAAGCACAAAATCACAAGGCAGAACTACCCTACTTATTCTAGGTGCCAGCTGGCAGGAGGAAATGCCCTGCTCAGGGGCAAATTATGGTGAGGAGGTGAGAACCCTGGGTTGTAGGGAAACCAGCTATTGCTAAGAGAAGAACCTATCTAAAGAGCCAGCAGAGGGGTCTGAGCAACTGGTAGGTTGATTATTTGCACACAGCTGATCTAGGTTTCAATCCCCATCACCCCATATGATCCCCCAAGCACCACCAGAAGTGATCCCTGAACACAGAACCAGGAGTAAGCCCTGAGCACTGCTAGGTGTGGTCAAAAACAAACAAACAAAAACAATGAAAAAACAAAAAAACAAAACACCAAAAAGAGTAAGCAGAGTGCTGGAGAACAGAGGATCAGATGCTTGCACTGCACTGTATGCAGCTGAACCTAGATATGGTCCTCGAGTACCTCCAGGAGTGATCCCTGAGTGCAAAGCCAGAAGCCACTTCTGAGCACAGCTTGGCATGGTTGCCTGAACAACCCTCATACCATAAAGAGTGAACTGAATGAAACAGAGGACTAGGAGGCCTGACTCTGACCTGTTCTGCTCTGAGCCTATTCAGGCTGAGACCACATAGGCTGTGATCCACTCACCATCCTCTCCACGGCATCGGGCAGCTGTACAGCCTTGTCCAGTAGCTCGCTATACTCCAGTTCCTCGCAGAGCCTTTGCAGTGTGTTCAATGGTTCGTTCAGCTCCACTGGCATGGCCACTTTGGATAGATCCTTCCCTATGTTATTTCTCAGGATGTTCCATAGGCTGATGTTACTGGTGTTGGGGCATGGAGCCGGCAAGCACGTTCGCCTTTGAGACCTGGATTCGCCTCCGCTTTCAAAATCAGGCCCTGAAAAGGGAAGAAACCTGGGTTTCCTCAAGGCAGTTTTTTTGCTTGATTACTTACATAAATCTAAAAAGAAAAATCATCTTATTACATCCTCATGCTTACTCTTAAACTTGGTTATCTGAAATCTGATTGTGTGGAGTATGACAGAAAATAAGCCAAAAAATTCTGTGCAGTCCAAAGCTAGAGCCTCTCAGAACCATGACAGTGCTTGGTGCTACAGAATCCATACGAACTAGCCAATGGGAAGTTCTTCTTTTTATTCTACTTTTATTTTTTGTGATTTTTATTGTAGTGGTAAGGTGGATCCTCTCCAGTGATGTTGTGGCTGCTCAGAGACCATATGATGCCAGGGACCAAACTTGGCCAAAAGTTCAAAGATTTAAGTACCAGAAATTTCCCAGAGTACATCTGGCAGGTTTAAAACAAAGCCTATAAAATATATTATCCTGAAGAACCTGAAGCTCTGATACCAATTAAATCAAACCTTTATTGTTTAAATATTATTAATTCCTAAATAATAAAAATTACAAGTTACTTAAATAAGCTGCATTCTAATATGTCTTGCAGAGAGAATCTTTGACCATGTACCTGATAGTAGTTGCACTCATTTTGGATCTGAATCATAATTGGTATATCCTCATTTTATAAAACAAAAATCTGTACAAGTACTTTCATTTGAATTAATTCATTTTCACATGTGACTACCATCTTTCCTCAAGATGAGGACTTTATCTACATTTTCTTATTTGTTTCTGTTCTCTGCTTGCAATATGCACCTCTTCTTCTCTTTCCCTCTCCCTTACCCTTCTCTCTCTTTAATATCACCTATTAGAATTCTACGAAGATACAAATTTTCAGAGATCAAGCAAATCTTACCTAAAGTCTGTCTCTCATTATCTAAATCATTACTGAGATTGTCTAAGGAAAGGTTATCACTTATGTCACTGACATATGAATCATCTTCAGAAATCTATGGGGAAAAAAAGAATTTATATTAGAATAAAAGTCAATAAGCCAACTTTTCACAATACTTTTACCGTAAAGAAGCAAACATCTTGAATCATACATACTGTATAGGCATAATTTTGAATGCTATTTTCATAGAGATCCACACATCAGTCTAAGGGGTGTTTGCAGCAAGCATCATTATTAAAACTCTTTCTTGATTTAATCTCACAAGATAAATGTAAACCAACTCAAGAGTTTAGTTATTATAAAAAACCTTATCATACTATATTTTCAGAATTTGTTAAGTGCTTGGGTAGAATGACTTACAATTTGTCTCAAATATTTGTAAAAAAAGAAATTTCTGTATATTAATAAATAGGATCATCAGTATTAGTAACTCTATACTGAATGGTTTAAATTACTAATACATACATAAATTCCAACTATGTTTTTTGCCTCTTTGGGAAAGTATGAGTTTGAGCATCAAGTTAAAACAGTATTATTAGATGTTATAAGCTAATGTTATCATGAGTATATTATATAAAGAACAATTAAAACATACATAAGTCAAAGTTTTGATTGAAAATCAACATGTAAGAGACCTTACCTTGTCAACGTGATCCCCCTGGAGTAAACCCTGAGCATCAGCAGGTATGCCCAAACACACACACACACACACACACACACACACACACACATGACTCTCTCGTACATATATCCTATTGCTAAACAGCTAACAGTCACAATTACAGCACTGCAATTGGGAAGATGTAGGACAAACCAAGTAACAGAAATAGTAAGTCTCCAACACCTTCTCCTTTGATAGACTTTTTTTCTTATGATCATGTATCCTGTTGTGCTTGAGGAGAGTGTGAGTTATAAAAAGATTCTCAGAACAGAATGGTAAAAGACTCACTGAGTTCCATGTTTCTAAATACGGGTATTGATGGAATAGGGACAACAATGAAAGAGATATTTGAGGCACCAAACTGAAAATAGTCCTCAAACCTCATTTTCAGAAGAACTTGGAGATAACAGGACTTCCTGAGCATCAAAAAACTCAGACATGGAGTCAGTGATGGAGAGCCGACTTTCATTGGAAAGCTGGTGAACCAAGACTCGGCTGTCATCTCTGGAGTTTTCCTACGGAAACACAAAACCAAAGGTGCCCGTCATTAGAAGCAGTCTCAGATCAAAAAAAGGACTCATTATATAAAGGACGCATAAGGTCACAGGCCCATGCAAACAAGCAGCTCAAAGCAGAGGTCAGCTTCCAAAACTGAGGAGAAGCAAGCCTCACACAATAGACAATGAACAAAGGGATCCCTCACATGGGGGCCTCACTAGCAAGTACTATCCTTGCATAGTCCCGTTGTCCACAAATCTCAAAGATCTATTTAAGGAGGAAACATCCAATGCTGTCTGAACCATACCCTCTCATTCCTCATATCTTCTAATCTTAGAATTTCCTCGGACTGGTGCAGAAGGCTCAATGCCATGGCATGGCTGGTGCAGAGAAATCGAGTTTTCTTCTGTTCCTGTGCTTCACACAGGACAGTATGCCACTCTGGAGGCATCCTTGACTAATACATAGAGTGTTTGTGTAAACAGGTGACCCAGGTGGCAGATCATTCATTATTCATGGCTGAATGATACATTCACCGTGTTTGTCTCTCTGAGTACACAATGATTCTGCCAGGAAAGGAAATACTCATCTTCCTATATAAGCTTCTCTATGCAAACCACATGATAGAAGATTTGGGTTTTCTCATCATGCCGGGCTCTCTGCTCTGTACTCCACTAGTTTAGAATTGTCCTGTGGGAAGGACCTAAGCACTTTGTAAAAAATGTTTCTATTCAGTGTGCAAGTAAAATTCAATCCCATACATTGAGCAACTGCTTTGTGCCAGCCAAGGAGACAAATGGTAAGGTTTCTAGTGCTTTACCACTATATGTACCACACAAGATCAAGTTGGGGAACAAAGAGAAGATAGGTGAGACACAAGAGAGGATAGTAAGAGTGATTCTCTTAAATAGCTTTGACTTGTGGAGGGCTTCAGAGATAAGTGACTCTTGACCAGACCTTGATGGGTCAGAACAAATTTAGGACAAAATGGCCTGATCCCTCAATCAAAAATTAGAGAACTGAACTCTCCAATAACAAGATTTTCTCTTAAGGCTCGTAAAGGAACTGCTTCACTATCATTAAAAGAAAAACACCCTTTCTTTGCCTCCTTGTTGTTGAGATGACTGAGAAAGAGGGATGAGGGTGAGGGGTGTCACTGGTTGTGGTGCTCAAACATCTGTGGGTTGCAGTGTTCTCTGGGACTCTCACATTTGGCTTCAGCATTTCTAGAGATGTAAAACTTTATTGTGAGCCTGATCACCACCAACAGCTAAGTGAGGGCTGAGAATCGAGCTGTAATGCTTGGAAAGCAAGAGCTCTGTCACCAAGTACCTCATTGAGTATCTATTAAGTGAGTCACAGAATAACTTGGGCAAGCAGAAAAGAAACAGATTATGTGGATTATGTGGGTTTCTTCCAAACCTGTTTTTTTTTTTTTTTAATTAATTAATGAACTGGTTTTGGAGTCACTCCTGGCTCTGCACTCAGAAATTGCCTCTGGGGGAACCATATGGAATGCCAGGAATTGAACCAGGTCCCTCCTAGGTTGATCCCCACAACACCAGTTAGGAATAGTCCTTGATGTAAAGCCAGCAGTAAGCCCTGAGTATTGCCTAGTGTGGGCCCCAAACAAAAATAAATAAATATTTAAAAATCTGTTTCATCTCAAGGTTCATACCTCCCTCTGAAAGCAGCTTTTTGGTCTCTCCTAACAAAGAGATTATTCTGGAAACTTGAATTAATTATCACAGCTATTCCCTTCAAGGCCAAAGTCTCTCCCATGCAAAATGGAGACCTGGAGACACTGGATGTGGCTAACTAGGCAGCATTCCTGTTCCCTAGAACAAAGGAATCATGCTGTGACTTTGGTGTGCTCCTCCCCCAAAGACTCATGATTTATTTACTGGTTCTAATAATTAATTTATCACCATTCACTCTGGTGCTCTCTAGATTCTCTTAGGCAGATGAGTCAAGGATTTCTTCGCTGATCAACATGGAAAATGAGACCCTGGTTCTTTCTGGTATTCCATTGCCCTTGCCACTGAAGAGTGAGGACTGCAGAGGCCCAGTACCCAGCCCACTGTCCTATATACTGTGGGGACCTTTTTAAGAGACTAGTGACCTAACATTCAAGCTAGTAATTCCCCCCTCAAACTTCGAAGGTGTGAGTGGCTGTTTCTGTTGTACCCCACAGAAGAGAAACAGAAAGGGGGAGAGGGCATACAACATGCTAAAATTGCCACTAATTGCATTTTGATGTCTTTCTCTCCAACCCTTTTTTATGCAGATAGCTTAGCTTTCTATTTGACATTATTGTAATCAAAATGACTATATATTTTCTTCCAAGTAATATTAAACCAAAATCATTATTTCCAAAATTAACATCATTCAAAATTGAAAGCTAATTTAAAAATAGAAAATATATTGGGGCCCGGGAGATAGCATGGAGGTAAGGCGTTTGCCTTTCATGCAAAAGGTCATCGGTTCGAATCCCGGTGCCCATATGGTCCCCCGTGCCTGCCAGGAACAATTTCTGAGCATGGAGCCAGGAGTAACCCCTGAGCACTGTCGGGTGTGACCCAAAAACCAAAAAAAAAAAGAAAAAAAAAAAGAAAATATAGCAATATATAAGTAAAGGAACTATTGATTAAAATCTGAGTACCCAGATGTGGTTTATTAATCTCTTTATATATGTGGGCCACATTGTGGTGCTCAGGGTTTATTTCTGACTCTGTGCTTAGGGGTCACTCCTGGTGGGGCTAGGGGGACTATTGGGTTATTGGTGATCAAGATAAGTAAGACAAGTGCCCTTCTTCTACGCTACCACTCTGGCCCTCACATAATTTTTAAATGCACATGTGTTTTCAGTTTGGATTTTCCCATTTAACTCTAATTTTTTAGCAATTCATTTTAGAATGTAACAAAAGCTGTTCAAAATAAATTTACTAGATCATTTCTCTCTTTGCATTGATTTTTAAGCCTCTCATAATTTTCTCTTTCTTTTATATACAGGGTGGTGATGCTGCTGGAGATAAACCCTTTTAGGAATGGAGCCTGAGGATATGTTTTATTTTCTGGCTCTATATCTTTCAGCATGATGCAAACAATGGAGAGCTGCTGGCCGAACAAGGACTTTGGACTCACTAGAGTGGACTCAAATCTAAGGGCCTTTGGGGGGAAGATAATTAACCTCCTTGGACTTTTCTTCTTGCCACTCTAATTGCACAACTGCAGTCTATCTCAGAGATCATAATTAGGATTCGGGGAGGTAAGGCACTTAGATGCATATGGAATAGAGCCAACAGTGAAAAAAGTAAGTTCTCTCCTCTTTTGGCCTATTTTTTTTAAAGTTGCTGCCTTTTTTCCCCCCTCAAATATAGACTTTTTCTAGGATGGTGACCACACCCCAAGTCACTTAATGTTCCGTTTGTAATGGAAGCTAACTAAAATAAGTGAGTTTAGATTATAATCTGATTATATTAAATACTCACAATTAAAAATAGGAGGATCTGGTAGAATGTGGGGGAACTTTTTATTGCATTTTAGACTCCAAGTAGCCAGCTCCATCTTCAAAGATGGGCGATATGTGCAGCTACCAAAGAGTAGAGAGTCAGTCTAAAAACTGAGGGTCCTTGGCTGATCTACAGGAGGGAACAACCATTCCTAGCCCTGGCGATGAGGTTTCTGCAAAGTCCTTCCTGGGCCATTGGGCTGGCATTCCTAGGCTGTGGTGAGACCTTTCTTCACAGACTGTCTCATTTCCTGAAGGCAGCATGATTTGACTCTCCCTTGGAAGGTTAGCTGAGTTTCTCAGTGCCAGACAGGTGAAAATCAGGCATTGGAAAATCACTGAGTGAGAAAACAGATGAATGGGAAGCCTGGATCTTCCATTCATGGCCTGGGAGGCTGTTTTGGAAGGTTGTGGCTTTGTGGGGTTCATGTGGCTCAGCCTTCAGGTAACTTCCTGGTGCAACCAGTTTAAAAAATGTGCATTTGAGGGCTGGAGGTATAGACAAGGTGTAAGGTGCTTGTCTTGCATATGGCTAAATAGGGTGTGATACCCGAGTTCTACCAGGAGTGATTCCTGAGCACAAAGCAGGAGTATGCCCTGACCATCAGTGAAAGTGGGCCCAAGAACTTGTGCTTCTTGGATTTCTTTCAAAATACTAATAGCCCCAAGAACACACGCTGAGCTTAAATTCAAAAAGGCATAAAAGGTCAAATGTGGATTTAACTTTTAAAAGTATGTCATCTTAAACAAACACATGCAATTAGTTAGCCATTTTACTTGGAAGGCAAGAGCTGCCTGGACATAAACATTAAACTTTTTTGCCCAAGGTTGACAAAAAAGCCATCAGCAGCAGCCACACAGAGTGCCCTAGCCTGCAAGACCAGGTATATAGTCTGGCCTGAAGGGTGGGGAGTGTCCCTGTGGGAACTGAATGTATTTCACAGGCAACATGGCATGGTCTCAGCAGCCTGAGGCCATAGGCTTTTGAAGAGGGAACCGCTTGGCCTGGGTATCTACCAGCTCTGTGTCTCTCTCCTGGGCCAAAATGCTGGTTCCCCAAGAGGTGAGAATTTGAAGAAGGTTTTAGATTCATGGAGGACAGGGAAAAGGGGAAGATGAGAAGAGTCAACCTAGACATTCTTAAACATTGTACACATACATATATTTATCTTGTGTATTTATTACCTTCCTTATTTCCTTTAAACGTACTCAGTCAAGGAACCAGGGACATCTAATAAGTCTAGTTTAGGACACATCAGGACCAGAGTTAAAACTCCAGCACCATATTAGGTCTCCCAAGTGCAACCTGGTGTGGCCTTGATATTCCTAACAGAACCCAAGCATTGTAGAGGCTACCCAGTGGGCTGAGTTTTGCCAGGATTGGTTCCTGCATCCACTGAGCATTGCTTGGGAGAACCCCCAACATGAATGATTCAATGAGCTTGGAAAAACTCTAATAAATAAGTAAATAATATAGATAAACTCTAACAAATTTGTTAATGAAGAACTTAGCACACCGGAAGCAAATATGTAAGAGCTGACTAAAAGCAGTTTTAACCTTCAGTTTTCTTCCTTTCTTCCTAATAATCCACTTGCATTTTTATAGAAATTTCTCATTTTGAGGGGCCCAGAGAGATAGCACAGCGGTGTTTGCCTTGCAAGCAGCCTATCCAGGACCAAAGGTGGTTGGTTCGAATCCCGGTGTCCCATATGGTCCCCCGTGCCTGCCAGGAGCTATTTCTGAGCAGACAGCCAGGAGTAACCCCTGAGCACTGCCGGGTGTGGCCCAAAAACCAAAAAAAAAAAAAAAAAAAAAAATTTCTCATTTTGAATACATGCCAAGAATATCTGAGAGAAATAATCCAGCTCTTGAGAAAAGACATTTTCAATGGCCTCATATTTTGTTTAGTATGCTTTGGGATTGAACTTGAACCCGTCTCTTTCTGGTCCATGTCCTTGCCCATGTCCCAGTAAAAATCCATATAGAAATGCTCTCCCTTTCCTAATCTGGATGTGTTAACCACTCAAAGTGTTTTAAATTGAATAAAGCAATTCTCAACATCCCCCTTGAGCCTAGAGCTGTGCATTAAAAAAAAACAGAGCGAAAGAGAGAGGGAGAGAAGAACAGAAAGAAAGACAATCACAGAAGAGAGATGGAAACAGCCACCAAGAAAAGGGAGGGATGGAAAGGGACAGAGGGATGGAGAGGATAGTTGGCAGGAACTGGGGTGCTAAAGGTCAGAGAACTGAGGCTACTGCAGTGGTGATAGAAGAAAGAAACTCCCTCATAGATCTGTCTCCTGGGACACCATGTCCAAAGGAGGAAGGTAAGTAAGGTAAAGAAATACAGAGGGAAGAACAGATGAGCATAGAGGAAGCAGCATCAAGACAAGCAGCGCTGTTTAGGGAACCCTGATGCCCCTTCCCTGCAGCAGGGTAGAGGTGAACACCCATCTCAGGGGAGCAGGGAGACATGGCATCGGATGTCACAGGGCAGGGGTGGAGGCAGAGACAGGAAGAGACACACAGTCTTACCCACCTCTGCCAGACTGTCACCCAACTTGGCAGCAGCGGGGGAGTCGAGGAGCAGAGACTCAGCATGGATTCTGCATAAGCGTTCTTTAAGATCTGTGTTTTGTGCTAGGGCCTAGAACATGTTAAAAAACAAAATAGTGGGGCTCCATTAATCCATGGTGGTTTCTAATGAGTACCCTGGGAACCATAGGGTCATCTGGACTCTGTCCTGGGGTTCTGAGAAACCTGGGAGATGAAAGAGGTCATTACTCCCATCCAAGTACTAACCAGACCCGATGAAATCGGGCTCCTTCAGGGTGGTATGGCCGTAGACGAAAGAGGTTATTTCTGGAAGCCACATGAAGGTCACCCCCACTCTAGTTTTCAGAGATGGCAGGAGGGTGGGGGAGGTGGTCCACTGGGATGAGACAGCCCCCAGAAACTCAGCCCTGTGACTTCTGGACTTTCTCTTCCCAGCTCCCTTGTGTCTCTCTGACAGGCTCTCTTCCTAAGAATCACAAGTCTTTCATTTTTACTGAGGATTGAATAAATTTCAGTGCTATTTTATTATAATGAAGTTGCCTGGGTTCTCAGGAAATGTGCTGAAAGTAGGTAGGACTTTAGGAATGATTAATATTTTCTAGCATTGGAGTTAGAGCATTAGTATAGTGGTTAGGGGG
>PVKC010023998.1:0-17057 GCA_004027635.1 Crocidura indochinensis | reverse complement strand
TCACAGTCCTTTGTAGTTGGCCACTCTAGGCAGCCGTGGATTCGCAGGGATTCCCAGCCTGATGTCACTAGTAGGGAACCTTGCTTTTCACAGTACTTGAGTCTAGCCGTTTTTTCCCTTGATGAAATTTTTTATATTGTATTTGCAAGTATTTTTTTGAGGATCTTTTCATCTGTGTTTGTAAAGTATATTGGCCATATTTTCAAGGCTGTGAATTTCCTAATATGTTGCCGACCCATAAAGATATTTATAATTCCTTCAAATATGAATGATAATCTAAATGTTTAGATTATTCTTTGTGAGTAGATAATTTCATTTAATTTTCATACTATTTCCTTTCATTTTCTCCTAGTTCTTAGAGTCTCATTTAATAGAGTCCATGTATGTGCGTGGGCTTTCCTTTGTAAGTAAATCCTTTTTTTAAAATCTTCCGGCTTTTGCCCACAAACAGTGAGGACATTTTCTGCTGTGTGACCTGAAACACAGCAGACCTTTAGGGCCTCCTCTCTACTACCAAGCGGCCTTGAATTTAGATCCTCTCCACCATTGTTCCCTGAGGGCTCATCTTCTTCAGAAGTGAGCATCCCACCCACAAAGAGTGAGGTTGCTTTCTGCTGTGTGACCTGAAAAATATGGCAGGCGTCTTGGGCCTCCTCTTTGCTGTTTTATGGCCTGAGATTTAGATTATCTCCCTTATTATTCCCTGAGAGCTCGTCTTGTTCAGAGGTAAGCATCCTGCCCACAAAGGATGGAGCCATCTGAACACCACTGCTCCACTCCGCTTCTTGGGGGAGTGCCAGTGAACACCCCACAACATGTAGAAAAATCACAATAAAATTTTCTTGCTTTCAAAATTGCTTTTTTTGGGGGGAGGGGAGTACTTTGTCAATGTGAGTAGATTGTACATTAAAGTTTTTTCTAGATGCTTCTATTTTGGGTATGACCCTATGAATCTTTGCCTATGATCCTCAATTATGGGAAATTCTTATCTTGACCTCTGACCACATCAAATGGTTAGATTATATCATCTTGTGAGTAAAGTAAGGAACATTTCATTTACTCTCTACTTGACAACTGTATTTTATGTTTTTAATCCAGCATGGCAATAATGCTTGTTTTCTGTTATCCAGAAATAAAGTATTTTCTCTCTGTAATAGGGTCTGCCCTTCATACAGATGGGAAATTTCAAGTGTTAGTTATGAAACCCCAAAATTCACTTTCAAAAAAACAGAATCCATATGGATCAATATAACTAACAAATAAAGGTCTGATATCAACAGCTTTTTCTTATTATCCTGTAAACTTCAGGAGGACCCAAAAGACAGGCTCATTCAAGGAAGAACTGAGAACATTCCAGTAATGAATTTTCCAGATCAATGACCATTTCCTTGGCTCCGCTCTCAGCATCAGCAAGAATCCCCAGAAACCAGTATCTCTCCTAGCCCTGAGGGGATATGGTATGAACATTTACATGCAAGGCCATTAAAGAAGAGAAACCCAATTCCTCCTTCAGTTCATTGTGCTAATCTGATCTTCTCATGTTCGTGTTGACAAAGTCAGGATAATACTGACATGACAACTAAAATATTAATGCCTTTTATCTCAATTTTATAGAACATAGACAATGATTAAAGCAGCAGACAGGCAGTGGATTTTAGGTAAATTTCAAAATGTTAGGGCCAGCTCAAGCACATCAAGAACTCTTTAAGGTCCAATAAAGGTCCAAAGAAATGAATGAGAGTAGAGAAAATTGGAGAAAGCTAAAAGACTAGCTCTGGAAAAGTGAATTGCATACTCTTCCTCGTCCCTTGATTACTGACACTGATCTATAACTGGCTATGGAAATGTTTTCTTTTATTTTATGGTGGGAATAACCCATTTTTCATCAGAGTTGACTACACCAGTCTATTCTGGGAGTGTTTTATTTTTCCCTCTAATTTTATTGGCCACCTCTATTCCTGTGACTCACTTTTTTTTTAGTATGGAGTTTATAAAATTTGTTTATTTATTATGTTCTCTTTTCTCAGAAAAAAAACAACTTGTGCTTATTTTAAAATGTGTTGTCTCTTATCTTGATATCACTAATTTCATAAATTTTCTTTGCTTTATATTGTTTGTTTTGGGACCATACCAACTGTTATGAAAGAGTAATTTCTTATTTTTTGTTCAATAGTGATTCCTAGGGGTGCTTAGGGAATTAAATATGGCCTCAGGGATTCAAACCAGGGTCAATCACATGCAAGTTAAACTTTTTAACTTCTGTAGTAATTCTGTGGTTCCTTTTCACTTATCTTGTACTAAAATTATTTTTTGTGAAAATAGACAATGATCCTGAAAAATATGGGTGGAGGTTGAGACTTAAATATTTATGTAATTCGAGAGCTCTTGTGGTATTGGGATTCCTAATATTCATGTGATTCTCAGCTTTGAAGTTATGGTGGACATAAAGGGAGAGTTAGGTTCTAACTTGCATGTCCTTGAATGTATAGGCCAGGTAGAACTAGGGTGCCTCATAAGTCAGATGTAGGCAAGGTGGGGATAGTAGAAATATGCAATCATTCATAACGTTGGGTCAGAATATAACCACCTCCCTAATAAAAAATATGTTTAATTAATGTAAGAATCATTAAGTAGAATAAAAATATTTACACCTATGATTCCTATTAAGTGTATCTAAATATAAATTATAAATATAAATATAATATATTGCATTAATTTAACATTTTGCTTTTGAATACTTTTTATATTTTCAATTAAAAATATGCTTAAAGGTAAAAAAAAAGTTGCTTTGGATTGAGACTACTCTTTTGGGAATAGTTCCGATGTCCTAGTCATTCCAAACTATAGATTAAAATATAGGAGTGGAGATTCCTTCTGCCTAATCTACTTGAATCTATCTTCACTTTCTTTTTTTTATATTTTATTTTAACACCTTGATTACATACATAATTGTATATGGGTTTCAGTCATGTAAAGAGCACCACCCATCACCAGTGCAACGTTCCCATCACCATTGTCCCAAATATCCCTCCTCCCACACACCCCCCACCAGTACTCTGGACAGACTCTCCATTTCCCTCATACATTCTCATTATTAGGACAGTTCAAAATGTAGTTATTTCTCAAACTAAACTCATCACTCTTTGTGGTGAGCTTCATAAGGTGAGCTGGAACTTCCATCTCTTTTCTCTTTTGTGTCTGAAAATTATTATTGCAAGAATGTCTTTCATTTTTCTTAAAATCCATAGATGAGTGATAACATTCTGCGTTTTTTTCTCTCTCTCTGACTTATTTCACTCAGCATGATAGATTCCATGTACATCCATGTGTAGGAAAATTTCATGACTTCATCTCTTATGACAGCTGCATAATATTCTATTGTGAATAAGTAACACAGTTTCTTTAGCCATTCGTCTGTTGAAGGGCATCTAGGTTGTTTCCAGAGTCTTGCTATGGTAAATAGTGCTGCAATGAATATAGGTGTAAGGAAGAGGATTTTGTATTGTATTTTTGTGTTCCTAGGGTGTATTCCTAAGAGTGGTATAGCTGGATCGTATGGGAACTCGATTTCCAGTTTCTGGAGGAATCTCCATATCGCTTTCCATAAAGGCTGAACTACACGGCATTCCCACCAGCAGTGGATAGGTGTTCCTTTCTCTCCACATCCCCGCCAACACTGCTTGTTCTCGTTCTTTGTGATGTGTGCCATTCTCTGTGGTGTGAGGTGGTACCTCATAGTTGTTTTAATTTGCATCTCCCTGATGATTAGTGATGTGGAGCATTTTTTCATGTGTCTTTTGGCCATTTGTATTGATTCCTTGTCAGTGTCTGTCCATTTCTTCTTCCCAGTTTTTGATGGGATTAGATGTTTTTTTCTTGTAAAGTTCTGTCAGCGCCTTATATATTTTGGACATTAGCCCCTTATCTGATGGGTATTGGGTGAATAGTTTCTCCCACTCCGTGGGAGGCTCTTGTATCCTGGGCGCTATTTCCTTTGAGGTGCAGAAGCTTCTCAGCTTAATATACTCTCATCTGTTAATATCTGCTTTCACCTGCTTGGAGAGTGCATTTTCCTCCTTGAATATGCTTGTAGTCTCAATATCCTGCAGTGTTTTGCCTACGTATTGTTCTATGTATTTTATGGTTTCAGATCTGATATAAAGGTCTTTCATCCATTTGGATTTCATCTTCGTACATGATGTTAGCTGGGGGTCTAAGTTCAATTTTTTGCAAGTGTCTAGTGAGCTGTGCCAACACCACTTGCTGAAGAGGCTTTCTTTGCTCCATTTAGGATTTCTTGCTCCTTTATCAAAAATTAGGTGACTGTATGTCTGGGGAACACTTTCTGAGTATTCAAGCCTATTCCACTGATCTGAGGGCCTGTCCTTATTCCAATACCATGCTGTTTTGATAACTATTGCTTTGCAGTAAAGTTTGAAATTCTGGAAAGTAATTCCTCCCATGATCTTTTTCCCAATGATTGCTTTCGCTATTCTAGGGTGTTTATTGTTCCAAATGAGTTTCAAAAGTGCCTGATCCACTTCTTTGAAGAATGTTCTGGGGATCTTTAGAGGGATTGCATTAAATATGTATATTGCCTTGGGTAGTATTGCCATTTTGATGATGTTAATCCTGCCAATCCATGAGCAGGGTATGTGTTTCCATTTTCGCATATCCTCTCTTATTTCCTGGAGCAGAGTTTTATTGTTTTCTTTGTATAGGTACTTCACATTTTAGTCAAGTTGATTCCAAGATATTTGAGTTTGTGTGGCACTATTGTGAATGGGGTTGTTTTCTTAATTTCCGTTTCTTCCTTATTACTATTGGTGTATAGAAAGGCCATTGATTTTTGTGTTGATTTTGTAGCCTGCCAACTTGCTATATGAGTCTATTGTTTCTAGGAGCTTTTTGGTAGAGTCTTTAGGGTTTTCTAAGTAGAGTATCATGTCATCTGCAAAAAGTGAGAGCTTGACTTCTTCCTTTGCTGTCTATATTCCCTTGATATCTTTTTCTTGCCTAATCGCTATAGCAAGTACTTCCAGTGCTATGTTGAATAGGAGTGATGATAGAGGACAGCCTTGTCTTGTGCCAGAATTTTGAAGGAAGGCCTTTAGTTTTTCTCCATTGAGGATATTTGCCACTGGCTTGTGGTAGATGACCTTAATTATATTGACAAAAGGTTCCTTCCATTCCCATCTTGCTGAGAAGTTTGATCAAGAATGGGTGTTGAACCCTATCAAATGCTTTCTCTGCATCTATTGATATGATCATGTGATTTTTATTTTTCTTGTTGTTGATGTTGTGTATTATGTTGATAGATTTACGGATGTTAAGTCAACCTTGCATTCCTTGGATGAAACCTACTTGATCATAGTGGATTATCTTTTTAATGAGGCATTGTATTCTATTTGCCAGAATTTTGTTGAGGATATTTGCATGTGTATTTTCAGTGATATTGGTCTGTAATTTTCTTTTTTCGTTGCATCTCTGTCTTGTTTCGTTATCAAGGTGATGTTGACTTCATAGAAGGTATTTGGAATTATTTCCGTTTTTTCAATTTCATGAAAGAGTCTTGCCAGGATTGGTAGTAGTTCCCCCTGGAAAGTTTGAAAGAATTCATTAGTGAATCCATCTGGGCCTGGGCTTTTGTTTTTGGGCAGACATTTGATTACCGTTTTAATTTCAACAATAGTGATGGGGGTGTTTAGATATGCTACATCCTCTTCCTTCAACCGTGGAAGATTGTAAGAGTCCAAGAATTTATCCATTTCTTCCAGGTTCTCATTTTTAGTGGCGTAGAAGCTTCTCAAAATAGTTTCTGATTACCTTTGAATCTCTGCCATACCCGTAATTATCTCTCCTTTTTCTTTCCTAATACAATTTATCAAGTTTCTCTCTCTCTTTCTTTGTTAGTTTTGCCTGTGGTCTATCAATCTTGTTTATGTTTTTTAAAGAACCAACTTCTGTTTTCGTTGATATTTCGGATTGTTTTTGGGTTTCCACTTCATTGATTTCTGCTCTCAGCTTTGTTATTTCCTTCTGCCTCCCTATTTTTGGGTTCTTTTGTTGAGCAATTTCTATTTCTATAAGCTGCGTCATTAAGCTACTCAGGTAAGCCCCTTCTTCCTTCCTGATGTGTGCTTGCAAAGCTATAAATTTTCCTCTCAGTACTGCTTTTGCTGTGTCCCATCAGTTCTGATAGTTTGTGTCTTCATTATCATTTGTTTCCAGGAATATTTAGATTTCATTTTTAATTTCATCTCGGACCCACTGGTTATTCAGTATGAGGCTGTTTAACTTCCAGGTGTTAGAGTTTTTCTTCTTTGTTCCTTTGGAGTTCACAAATTATTTCAGAGCCTTGTGGTCAGTAAAGTTAGACTGCAAAATTTCTATCCTCTTGATATTTTGAAGATATGTTTTATGTGCCATCATGTAGTGTATCCTAGAGAATGTCCCATGTACATTGGAGAAGAATGTGTATCCAGGTTTCTGGGGATGGAGTGTCCTATATATATACACTAGGCCTCTTTCTTCCATTTCTCTCCTCAGGTCCAGTATATTTTTGTTGGGTTTCAGTCTGGTTGACCTGTCCATTGTTGGCAAAGCTGTGTTGAGGTCCCCCACAATTATTGTTTTGTTGTTGATGTTATTTTTCAGCTTTGCCAACAATTGTATTAAATATTTTGCTGGACCCTCATTCGGTGCATATATGTGTAGAAGAGTGATTTCTTCCTGCTCTATATACCCTTTGATTAATATATAATATCCATCTTTGTCCCTTACAACCTTCCTGAGTATAAAGTTTGCATTTTCTGATATTAGTATGGCCACCCAGCTTTTTTATGGGTGTTGTTTGCTTGGATAATTTTCCTCCAGCCTTTTATTTTGAGTCTATGTTTGTTCTGACTATTCAGGTGTGTTTCTTGTAGACAGCAAAAAGTTGGATTGAGTTTTTGGATCCATTTAGCCACTCTGTGTCTCTTAACTGGTGCATTTAGTCCATTGACATTGAGAGAAAGAATTGTCCTAAGATTTGATGCCATCTTTATATTGAAATTTAATGTGTCTTTTGGTTAGTCTCGTCTTAAGTTAGGTCTTTCAATTTTTCTCTTAAGCGTGGGTTTGAGTCTGTAAAGTTTCTGAGCTGTTTTTTGTCTGTGAAACCATATATTTTTCCGTCAAACTAGAAAGTGAGTTTTGCTGGGTACAGTATTCTAGGTGAAGCATTCATTTCATTCAGTCTCGTCACAATATCCCACCACTGCTTTCTGGCCTTAGTGTTTCAGGTGACAGGTCTGCTGTAACTCTCAAGGATGCTCCCTTGAATGTAATTTCCTTTTTGATCTTGCTGTTTGCAGAATTATGTCTCTATCTGTGGGTTTTGTCATTGTGACTAGGATGTGTCTTGGGGTATTTTTTCTGGGCTTTCTTTTGGTTTTTACTCTTTGGGCATGCAAGATTTGATCACATATATTCTTTAGTTCTGGAAGTTTCTCTTTAATGATGTTCTTGACCGTTGATTCTTCCTGGAAATGTTCTTCCTGTTTCTCTGGGACTCCAATGATTCTTAAGTTGTTTCTGTTGATCTTATCATAGACTTCTATTTTCGTCTGTTCCCATTCTTTGACTATTTTTTCCATTGTCTGTTAGTTTGTTTTAAGTTTTTTTCCAATCTCTCCCGCTGTATGGAGTTGTTATTTATCTCATCTTCCACAGCACCAATTCTATTCTCAGCTTCTTCTACTCTGGTATTGAGATCATTTATTTTACCATTCAATTCATTTACTGAGTTTTTCATGTCTGTTAGTTGACATGTTATTTCAGTTTGGATTTTTGTGATTTCTGTCATCATATTTTCTTGGTTACTATTAGTGTTCTCTTCAACTCGGTCCATGGTCTTTTTGAGTTCTTTCAGCATCTTCCATATTGCTTTTCTAAAGTCCTTATCTGAGAGATTGATTAGTTCGTTGGTCATTACCTGGTCATCAGAATTGTCATCTTCGTTCTCTATGTCTGATGCTGGCCTGCATTCTTTCCCCATTTGACACTAGTATTGTGTGTTTTTCTATGTGTTGCAGTGGTATTCATTGGGTAAATGATGTGCTCGTTCAGACAGCTTTGGTTCCTCCATTTCCGAGTGTGTTGATTTGCCTACAAGGGAGTGGAGTCCTCCGTGGATGAGGCCTCTCAAAGGATCAAATCTTGGGCCTAGGCACACAGCAGAGAAGATAGTCCAGAGAGAAATGCTAGGCTTCAGTGATCCAGCACAGTCCTTAGTGTGATTTTTTTTCTCTTCTTGTTGCGATGATGTTCTTTCCTTAGAAAGAGTGCATGGCCGTGTAGCGAAGGGGAGCCAAAGTGCTCTTCTGCAGCCTATTTCACTTTAATGAGGTGTTCCTGGGCATTTCCACCCTAGAATGGACCTCTGGGAGAGCGAGTTTTTTTGGAGCCGGTTTGGTCCACTCCCACGAGGTCTGGAGGACAGCAGAGGACAAAGAAACACAAAGAAAAGACCGGACTCACATTTCTTCGCAGTCAGCTCCACTAGGCAGGCGTGGATATGCAGAAATTACTATCCTCACTTTCTATGAATGCCTAGTACATAAATGATTGATTAGAATGGCAAAGACTCTGGCTTAACTGAATGAAAACATACCTTATTGAACTTAAATGTTCAAGTATGAGTCCCATTTCAACAAAGTATAGAGACATGATATTGAGTTTCAAAAATCCTTTATACTTTCTCCTATATTTGACTACAGGAATGGTTTGAATCTCATGTAGCATGTCAAGTTCTATGTGTTCAGGACTTACCCCTAGTTTACCTCTAGCGTCAATAATGTGCAAAGAAATAGCCTTACCATTTGTACTATCCTTTCCTAATGTTTTGTTCTATTTACACCAGAGTTAAGTCAAATCTAACCACTGTCCTTGTGCCCAAAGCATTGTGATAACTATGTTAATAGTTTTCTCTTTTTCTGTACATGCGGTTTGACAGTTTATAATGTCAGCTATTTATAGATATCTCTGGAAATCTCTTTTCTATGATATTTTATTTAGCTTATGCCTACAAAATTTAAATAACAATATTGAAAAGTATGAACACCACACACTTTTGCACAGGTAGCTCAATACCAAGGAAAAAAGTCTAATCCTGTCTGACTGATCATTGTAGTTATTCTTGGTTTGTTTTTAAAGTCATATGTGATATTTATTCCTTCATTTTAGCACTTAAATAATGTTAGAAAATTATAAAGAGGAAGTAAAGTATTCAATTGTGTTTAGTTAAGGACGTTCTTGCAATTCATCATGAGTAAAGGGGTAACAGAAAATTCTTTCTGACTTGACATGGGATAAATTTAAAGTTCTCTAGTTTATGAACAGCTCAGACTCTCCAAACTGAGGAATAGATTCAATATATTATATATGGGACTTTCTTTTGGTTTCCTTTGTGAAAATAGAAAAGAAAGTGAACCTGGAGCAAATCTTTCTTGAAAATCAATGTTTGGACAAGCCCTTTGAAAATGTGGAACAAGATCAGATTCACTCGGATGAACTGTGCTGTAATCCAGACTGCAGATTTTAATATAAACTGCCAGTCTTTTTTCTTTTTTTTTTTACTACAAAGGCATTTTAGTAGAGTTAAAAAAGTCTATGTATCAGATATAAAAACATGATATTTTTTCTGAACTTCTAAAAAGTCCTGCAGGAACAAAAATCTGGAATCCTTTGCAATTTAAGAAACTAAAGCATTAATCCAACTTCATACAGGGATTAAAAAAGGAAATTGTAGTTTCACATGTTACTTTTTTATCCATTGAGTTGTTACTTAAGGCCAAATAAATATCAAAATATTGCATCGTATTACAGTAATATATTCATTTACCTAAATATTTTATAAAGTATAGTTTGGAATACGTCTATATGTGCATTGTTATACGTCAGAAGTATAGACATACATATTTCCAAATACTCACAGCTATTTAAAGTTGATTTCAGTTTGACCTGGTTCATAATAAAGACTAAAAACCTGTCATATAATATGACTAAATTTTTGCCTGTGTTAAGACATTAGTATGCTTTACTTTAATTTAAAAATTTACTTTACTTTAAAAATATAAAATATATTTTATAAAATATACTTTATATATAAATATATATAAAAATATATATATTTTATAAAATATATTTTATAAAATATAAAAATAAAAATATAAAAATCATGATCCTAATATTTGATTAAAAATATTGGAGATTTACTCAAGGGGACATTGGTGGTGGAAAATATTACTGATGAACGGTGGTGTATATTGTATGACTGATACTTGATCTTAACGAATTTTGTAAACAGAGTGTTTAAATAAAGTCATTAAAAAGAAAATTAGAGACATAAACTTAAAATAGAGAAACATATAAAATCTACAGAAGCAATATTTCTTAAATATAAAAAGTGATTTAAATACGTTTCAAATATTCAAACAGTTTTTAAACTGCATAATTTTGCTTGTTTATAAAAATTAACAATTATATGTTATATTATAAAATAGGTTTATTCCAAGATAACAAAACTGTGACTCATTTCGTTAGATCTTTTGTTATTTCAAAATAGCTTCTTTCTGACATCAAGTATGATAACTAATATCAAGGGATAAAGATTGAAATTCCACCATATGTTAGAACATGTGTAAAGTGGATCTTGCCTTGGAATGAATATCATGAATGTGGGATTCTTCAGCTTAAATGAGCCATTTCATTAACACATTAAACCCTCAGAAAAATATCTGTCCTTTTTAAATGAGAGTACCCTCACAGATAGATGTTTGCTAAGATAAAATTCATATCAATATTCAAACTATGGGTCATTACCAAGGTTAAATATATTTTTAATTATTCTCATACTATTTGCTATATTTTACATACAATCTTCTGATAATGTATTTTAGCAAATTGGGACATTTGATTTGTTATTTGAGTAATTAAATATCACTACAAAGTACCTCTTTCCTGAGAAATATATTCTCACCCGATTCATTTTCCTAGAAATATTTTACCTTAAATTAATTCTATATTTTAAAATATGCTTATTGCTTTAATTTTCATTTATATATTTACATTATATGTCCATTTCTGTAGCAGATGAGAATTTCAGTCTCCTTATATGTAGCACACGAATTTTTTGCTAAATATGTCTACAAAATCATAGTCGTTATTTTACTGCTGAACTTTAAATTTTCTACAGAACTAACAACGTCTTAGTTTCTTGCCATTCTAGGAATATAAAACAGAGCTATAAAACTTATTTTGATAGTCAAAAACAGGTATTGAACTAGGAAGTGGAACACAGTAGACACTTCATTCATACTTTGTAGAATCTCCTTTTACACCATTCTACTATGAACCTATTAAAACATAATAGATGGTGCAAAAGTATAGTCTAAAAAAATCCTAATTTGAAGCCAGAAAGACAGCACAGTTGTAGGGCATTTGCCTTGCAAGCAGCTGACCCAGCACCAAAGGTGATTCGAACCCCGATACCCCATATGGTCCCCATGCCTGCCAGGAGCGGTTTCTGAGTAGAGAGCCAGGAGTAACCCCTGAGCACCGCAGGTGTGATCACCTCCCCACCACCACAAAAAAAAAAGATAAAACCTGATTTACAGAAGCAGGCAGTGGAGACTGTTCAGGTCTTATTTTACTGACCAATTATGTTTTCATAGTTAGATTATTTTTTCACTTTCTTGTTTTTGTTGTTGTCTTGTTTGGGGGCCACACCCTGAAACACTTATTTAGGTAAGGTTCACCGCTAATTAATACATGGATATGCTCAAATAAACTTATGCAGTGCTAGCAAATAAACTCACTTGGGCTTTGTGAAGTGCCAGAGAGTAAATGTGAGCTTTAAAGGTGTTTGTAAGATCCTGTACTCTCTCAACCCTCAATCAACATAAAACTTTATCTTATTTTTAAAAAATATTTTTATTGAGACCAATGTGAGTTATAAGTCTTTCATAGTTAAATTTAAGGAACATACTAAGAGTGAATTAGGGAAATTCCTATCACCAATTCCCTACCACTGTTCTCCCAACATGCATCCTATACCTCCACCATTAGCTCTCTGGACTGCTAGTATAACAGTTTCCTTTTGTGTATAGTTTTTGTAGTCTGGGCCTCTTGATTCTATTGTCATTGACTTTGGGTTGGGTATTTAGGTCTCATCATTTTTAGAAAATAAAATTTTTATGGAAGAAATTAAGAATACTCTCCATGGGGCCCGGGAGATAGCATGGAGGTAAGGTGTTTACCTTTCATGCAAAAGGTCATCTCGAATCCCGGAGCCCCATATGGTCCCCCGTGCCTGCCAGGAGCAATTTCTGAGCAAGGAGCCAGGAGTAACCCCTGAGCGCTGCCGGGTGTGATCCAAAACCAAAAAAAAAAAAAAGAATACTCTCCATAAGTTCATTTATTACCCCCTTTTTAATATATTTATTTAGACACCTTGATTACAAATATGATTCTAGTTGGGTTTAAACCATGTAAAGAACACCCCCTTTACCAGTGTAACATTCCCATCAACAATGTCCCAAATCACTGTCCTCCCCACACCCACCCCATGCTTTTACTAGGTGTCGATACAGGCTTTCTACCTTCCTCATTCATTAGAATTGTTATGATAGTTCTCAATGTAGTTATTTCTCTAACTGCACTTATTACTCTGTGGTGAGCTTCATGTCGTGAGCTGGAACTTCCAGTCCTCCTCTCTCTTGTCTCTGAGAATTATTGCAAATGTGTCTTTTATTTTTCTTAAAATCCATAGATGAGTGAGACTATTCTGTGTCTATCTCTCTCCCTCTGATATATTTCACTCAGCATAATAGATTCAATGTACATCCATGTATAGGAAAATTTCATGACTTCATCTTTCCTGACGGCTGATGAGTATAATCCTAGGAATGGTATAGCTGGATTGTATGGGAGCTCAATTTCCAGCTTTTTTCCATATCGCTTTCCATAATGGTTGGACTAGATGGTATTCCCAACAGCAGTGAATAAAAGAGTTCCTTTCTCTCCACATCCCCACCAGCACTATTTTGCCATTCTTTGTGATGTGCGCCAATCTCTGTGGTGTGAGATGGTACCTCATAGTTGTTTTCATTTGCATCACCCTGATGATTAGTGATGTGGAGCATTTTTTCATGTGCCTTTTGACCATTTGTATTTCTTCTTTTACAAAATGTCTGTTCATTTGTTCTCCTCATTTATTGATGGGATTAGATGTTTTTTTTTCTTGTAAAGTTCTGTCAGTGCTTTGTATATTTTGGGTATTAGTCCTTTATCTGAAGGGTACTATGTGAAGTTTCTACCACTCAGTGGGTGGCTTATGTATGCTGGGTACTATTTCCTTTGAGGTAAAGAAGATTCTCAGCTTAATATATTCTCATCTGTTTATCTTTGCTTCCACTTGTGTGGACAGTGCTGTTTCTTCCTTAAAGATGCCTTTAGTCTCAATGGCATGGAGTGTTTTACCTACGTGTTGTTCTATATACCTTATGGTTTAAGGTCTGATATCAAGGTCTTTAATACATTTAGATTTGACCTTCTTACATGGTGCTAACTGGGGGTCTGAGTTTGCTATTTTGCAAGTGGTCAACCAGTTGTGCCAACACCACTTGAAGAGACTTTCCTTGCTCTATTTAGTATTTCTTGCTCCTTTATAAAAAATAAGGTGCTTGTATGTCTGGTAAACATTCTCTGAGTACTCAAGCCTATTCCACTTATCTGAGGGTCTCTCTTTATTCCAATACCATGTTTTTTTGATAACTATTCCTTTGTAATATAATTTAACATTGGGGAAAGTAATGTCTCCCATATTCCTTTTCCCAATGATTGCTTTAGATATTCAAGGGTGCTTATTGTCCAAATGAATTTCAGAAGTAATCCACTTCATTGAAGAATGTCATTGGGTATCTTTAGAGGGACAGTATTAAATTTGTACAATTCCTTGGAGAGTATTATCATTTTAATGATGTTTACCCTGCCAATCATGAGCAGGGTGTGTGTTTCCATTTCTGTGTTTCCTCTTTGATTTCTTGGAGCAGGGTTTTATAGTTTTCTTGGTATAGATCCTTCACATATTTAGTCAAGTTAACTCCAAAATATTTGAGTTTGTGTGTAACTTATGTGAATGTGGTTGCTTTCTTAATGTCTATTTTTTGCCTATCATTGTTGTATCAAAAGGCCATTAATTTTTGTGTGTTAATTTTGTAGTCTGTCACATTGCTATATGAGTCTATTGTTTCTAGAAGCTGTTTAGTAGAGTCTTTAGGGTTTTCTAATAGAGTATCATGTCATCTGCAAACATTGAGAGCTTGACTTCTTCCTTTCCTATCTAGATGCTCTTGATATGTTTTTATTGTTTAATCGCTATGGCAAGTACTTCCAGTACTATGTTGAATAGGAGTAGTGAGAGAGAACAGCTTTGTCTTGTACCAGAACATGGGGTGAAGGCTTTTATTTTTTCTTCATTGAGGATATTTGCCATTGTGTTGCGGTAGATAGCCTTTACTATATTGAGAAAAGTTTCTTTCCTTCCCATCTTGCTAAGAGTTTTATCAAGAATGTGTGTTGGACCTTATCAAATGCTTTCTCTGAGTCTATTGATATGATTATGTGATTTTTCTTTTTCTTTTTTGATATTGTGTATTGTGTTCATAGGTTTATGGATGTTAAACCGTCCTTGCATTCCTGGGATGAAACATACTTGATTGTACTGAATGATCTTCTTGATGAGGCATTAGATCTATTTTCCAGGAATTTGTTGAGGATATTTGCATCTATGTTCATTAGGGATATTGGTCTGTAATTTTCTTTTTGACAACTTCTTTGTCTGATGTTGGTATCAAGGTGATGTTGGCTTCATAAAAGTTATTTGGAAGTGTTCCCGTTTTTTCTATTTCATGAAACAGACTGTCCAGGATTGGTAGTTTGAAATCTTGAAAGGTTTGAAAGAATTCATTAGTGAATCTATCTGGGTCTGGGCTTTTGTTTTGGAGAAGACATTAGATTACCGTTTTAATTTTCTCAATTGTGATGGGGATGTTTATATATGCTACATCCTCTTTATTCAACCGTGGAAGGTTATAAGAGTCCAAGAATTTATCCATTTCTTCTAGATTCTCATGTTTGGTAGCAAAAGTTTCTCAAAGCAGTCTCTGATTAGTCTTTGAATCTGCAATATCTGTAGAGATCTCCCCCTTTTCATTTCTAATACGGATTATAAGGTTTCTCTCTCTCTCTCTCTCTGAGTTTTGCTAATGGTCTATCAATCTTTTTTTTATTTTTTCAAAGAACCAACTTCTGTTTCCTTGATCTTTTGAATTGTTTTTTGGATTTTTACTTCATTGATTTCCTCTCTAAGCTTTGTTAGTTCCATCTTTCTTCCTATTTTTGGTTCCCTTTGTTGATCATTTTTTAATTTTAAATGCTGTATTAGACTATTGATGTATGCCCCATCTTCCTTCCTGATGTGTGCTTGTAAAGCTATAAATTTTCCTCTCAGTACTGGTTTTTCTGTGACCCATAGGTTCTGATAGTTTGTGTTTTCAATGTCATTTGTTTCCCAGAAAATTTTGATTTCCTCTTTGATTTCATCTCGGACCCATTCTTTGTTCAGTAGAGGCTGTTTAATTTCCAGTTGTTAATGTTCTTCTTCTGTGATCCTGTGTAAATTACTTCTAATTTCAGAGCCTTGTGGTCTGCAAAGAGAGCCTACTGAATTTCTATCCTCTTGATTTTAAGGAGGTATGTTTCATGTTCCATTATGTGGTCTATCCTGGAGAATGACCCATGTGCATTGGAGAAGAATGCGTATCCAGGTTTCTGAGGATGGAGTGTCATATATATACTAGGCCTCTTTCTGCCATTTCTCTTTTCAGGACTATTATTTTTTTTTTGTGGTTTTTGGGTCAAACCCGGCAGTGCTCAGGGGTTACTCCTGGCTCCATGCTCAGAAATTGCTCCTGGCAGGCACGGGGGACCATATGGGGCACCAGGATTCAAACCGATGACCTTTTTGCATGAAAGGCAAGCGCCTTACCTCCATGCTATCTCCCGGGCCCCGACTATTATATTTTTGTTGGATTTCAGTCTGGTTGACCTATCAAGTGTTGACAGGGTCGTGTTGAGATATCCCACAATTATTGTGTTATTATTTATATCTTCTTTCTTGTCAATAATTATAATATATATTTTGCTGATCTCTCATTGGGTGCATATATGTTTAGTGGTGTGATATTTTTCCTGTTGCACATATTCCTTGATTACTATGAAGTGCCCATCTTTCTCCCCTATAACTTGCTTGACCGCAATGATTTTGTCATCTTATATTAATATTGCCACCCCAGCTTTTTAAAGGATGTTGTTTGCTTAGATTACTTTCCTCCAGCCTTTGATTTGGAGGCTATGTTTGTTCTGACTACTCAGATGTGTTTCTTGTAGACAGCAAAATTTTGGATCCATCGTTTTGATGCATTTCTCTACTCTGTGTCTCTTAATTGTTGCATTAAGTTCATTGACATTAAGGGAGATGGTTGTCATGGGATTTAATGTCATCTTTGTGTATAAGTTTGGTTTGTCTGTTGACTACACCTGATGAAGCTCAGGGCTTACTTCTGGCTATGTGATCAGAAATTGCTCCTGGATTGGGGGACCATTTGAGATGCTGGGGGATCAAACCATGGTCCATCCTAGGTTAGTGCATGCAAAGGAGAAGCCCTTTTGCTTGTGCTTCTCTACTCCAGTCCCTCTTTTTTGTAATTAAATATCTCTCCAGATCTTGAGAAATTTCCATTGGAGTATTACATCCTGTTAAGAACTAATGCTCTATCCTAAATATTAATAGTTATATATGCAGATCAGGTTGGGAATCCCTGCGAATCCACGCCTGCCTAGAGTGGCCAACTACAAAGAAATGTGAGTTTGTCTTCTCTTTGTGTTTATCTTTCGTGTGCTGTCCTCTGAACTCGTGGGAGTGAGCCATCTTGGCTCAAAAAAAAAAAAAA